>BMAW01092618.1:853919-975531 GCA_019974015.1 Nephila pilipes | reverse complement strand
TGGGATGCGCATGGAATGATTTTCATTGACTACCTTGAAAAAGGAAGAACCATCAACAGCGACTATTACATAGCGTTATTGGACCGTTTGAAGGACGAAATCGCCGAAAAACGGCCGCATTTGAAGAAAAAGAAAGTGCTGCTTCACCAAGACAATGCACCGTGTCACAAGTCAGTGAAAACGATGGCAAAAATCCATGAATTGGGCTTCGAATTGCTTCCTCAGTACTAATTTCAAAGTCTTCGCCACCTAGCTTGAAGACTTCATTACCTATCATTTTGCTTTTGCACTGTGTGTTTGCTAGTCTCAGATAAATTAGTCTTGGATATCTTTTGTCCTTGCAATTGCATTGTGGAGGAGTATTAGTGTAGATTGCTTCAAGAAAATCATTTATTGTAAAACATTTAGCATTTTATCAATTAACAGTTTCACGTATTAGTTTCATTTGTATTCTCTTATCAAAATTATTCTAACTCTAAATTAGTTTTTACTTAAAGTACTGTTTTCAATTAATATTTTCAAATACTTAATAAATACTTGATTGGTACTTGAAATACTTTTATCATTTAATATTCTTAGTTCAAAGATAGTATTATTTTTCGATTTTTCCCATTTTTTCACATCGATCTATAATTAAAAATTTCTATCTAAAATAGAATTATTTGTTTCCCAGTTTGGAACCGTATAGTTTCAATTTTGAATACTTCCTCAACTATTAGAGGAAATGGTATGAAAATTTGAGTTTATTACTGTTATAGCTGAAAAAATCCAAATAATGGAAAGTTTTGGTTCGTTGCAATGTTTTTCAAACTATATTTAACAATTCATATTTTCATAATTATTATTTTAATTACTTTGTAGACTTTGATTATACTTTTCTATCAATAGATGTAATACATTTTAATATGTTTCAAGTATTGTATTTAGTCAAATATGTTTGAGATAAATACCTAACATCAGGATACACATTTTTTTAAAAATCTGTACAAGCCAGAAACTTTTAAACCGAATTTTATGAAATTGGAAATTTAGTCTAATATCAATTCTGTGAAAAATGACTACAAGTTCGAAGAGAAAACAAGTTAATTAACTATGTAAATAAATTTAATTAGTCTATATCTATCAAAATTTAGTGAGATTTGAACTGTATTAATTCTAAAATCACCTTTGCTTAACTGCGAAATGAACTGAGAAAATTGATAAGGATGTAGCAATTCTTAACAATAATGCAACATTTTTCATATTCTATTTCCTATACTTGAACAAATGACATCAATTACCCCATTTGAGTTATTGAAGTATTGTTAATTTATGGAATGTTATGAAAGTTTTGGTAGATTTATAATTGTTGTAAAAGGGAATATTCCTTTTAACCATACAAACTTTCGATATTATAATTAAGAAATTTTTCTACTTAATAAAGCCCTTCATGTATTTCCACACATTCTTAATTTATCAGTTTTCATTAATGCATATGTACTAATAATTATTAATATTACTTTGAAACCCTTGTTAAATTTTTATCGAATTTCTTAACACTTATAAAATAAACTTCCAAACAAAGAAACTTACAACAATGAATAGTTTGTAGAAGCTTTCTATTCAAATATTTTAACTTATCGTTCAAAATTGTCTATAACACGGTTCACTATTACCAAATTACTTAAACGAGTACCAGGAACTATAAAGTGGAGAACTTAAAATAATGAATGATATTGTTACGGAAAAATTCTTTTCCTCTCTGTGGGTGTGCGTAGGAGTGAAAATCAATACCAACTCGGAAAATATGGAAAAATGACGATTTATTCGTAAATCTTTAAGGCAACACACAAATAGCACAATTTGGACAATAACAGATACACAGACTTGCACAATTCTATGACACAGATAAAGGAATAAAACACACATTAAGTACAGTTACAATTAGTTCAGCAACATTAAGTTGACCAGGTTATTACTCTTCACTGCGGAGAGCCTCTGTAGCAATATTCTGCACTTCTAGGGCAGGCTCCAACGATTCCCAGCAGTTGCACAAATTCACCCAGCTCGCTCCACTTCAACTGCTGACAGCTTTCAGACGATCCCCCGATCGATTTCCGCAACAGAGACTCGAAAAACAGTCTCCGACAGTTCCTTTAGATCCAGGCCGAATCTCCGTCAGATTCACTCGACTACGATTCCTCGATCGGTCTACAAAATGGGTTCCACAGACAAAATGATTCCGTACACAGACCGATTCCACAGACAGACTCCTCCGACTGCTGCACTTGGCATATTTATACCTCTCCGGTCAAGCGTGACGTCACATAGGAAAATTCAAGAAAATTCCTTAACTTTCTTCCCTTTCGATTTTTCGCTTAGTTTCCAGTGTCTTCGAGTACTTTCCATTTGTCGTCAAAGTCGCCAAGGTGAAGGGGTCATTGCCTAAACTCTCATTTTGCTGATTGGTGACATCTCTGTAAATCTATCTTTACTGTAAAAAAAAAAGAGGCGCTGCAGGGAAGCATCAATTCACGTTCGTAACAAAACCATTACACGAGAAATTTTTCACTGGTAAAGAGAATGCATATTTTTCTATTCAAATAGAGAATTTAAAAGAAAGACAAAAACAGATAATGAAATTCTTCAAATAAAGTTAAAATTTATTGAAGTTGATAAAAATCATAAATTTATTTATTCAAACGAGCTGTTTTCATAGCGCAACTTTTCCATGTATTAGAATAAATATATAACACGCTAAATCCAAATTCACACCCTCCACCCCCATAAGAATCTGAGTTAGAAATAAATTATTTGGATACTGCCAGGAGGCGCCTAGTCTCGAGTAAGTGAGAGCGCACGGGATCACGGGTACTTTTGGATTTTGACCGTGTACAGCGGGTTATTTCTTGTTTTGATGTAATTTCTCCTGACAGCAAAAGCGGGTTATGTTAACATATAGGCTGTTTGGAAGCCTTGTATAATTTGTAAATAGTATAATTATTTGTTTATGAGGAATTAGCGCGTAGAGACCGTAAATAAATGTATTTTTAAAATAATTGTTCTCCCTATTTTGCTCGGTGGATTATTGTTCTCGAATAATTTGTGAATACTATATCTTGAACTCACGAGGGTAGTTTAAAA
Source organism: Nephila pilipes (assembly GCA_019974015.1). Classification (NCBI taxonomy): domain Eukaryota; kingdom Metazoa; phylum Arthropoda; class Arachnida; order Araneae; family Nephilidae; genus Nephila; species Nephila pilipes. The sequence goes on along the minus strand of BMAW01092618.1, from coordinate 972,408 downwards.
AAAGTAGCTATTTTTGAAGACAGATGGTGTTGCTGAGGTATGTTGGTATCACTACTGAGTGTTGTGCTCTAATCTCTAAAACGGTGCCCAAACAAATTTTATTCTGGTTCATACGTAAGTTTTGATTTGGCAGCCAGTTGTAACCAAATTTCAATTTAATTACTGCTTCGTAAAGTCATTCGCATCATTTTGTGTCGAGTTGTTACCGTTGCACTGTATTGCAGATAATTAATAAAGATGACTTGTTTTCTGGGCATCACGTTTATTTGGATGCATCTTTTCAGACATAAATTATGTGCACAATTTCTTCAACGTTTGTTTTTACATTTTAGAACCAAACTAAACTCTTTTTTTTGTTCGTTTCCAGTAAATTTTCTAAAAATAAAAACATGATGTTGTGTAGCTAATAGCATATTTTTATTTCTTTCAAATAACTTTAAATATTTAAAAAAATATAGAATATTGATAAAATATTTTTCAATCACTTTAAGTTTAAATCGTTTTCTTTTAAATATTGAATATATCACACCGTCTATTAGAGTTTAAATCATCATTATAGAATAATGAGATAAAACCGAAAAAACCTTTCTTTTCTGCAGCTAACTTTCGACTTGCATATGAAATAGGACCAATCTTCCATGCTTAAAAATGTGCAATTGGCTCCCATTTGAGATCAGCAACACTTTCTTGGAATCACCATGTGCTTTTTGAAAAAGTGAAAAAGAAAAACCTTTGTTTGTAAAGTCACCCTTTACACCAACTATGCAATTCCTATTTTGCTTTATATTCTAGGTAAGTGACACAATGTCTGATGAGGTTGTTCTTCTAGGTTTTCCAGCTTTCGTGACGTCTATAAATCGCTATATTTTCAGTTGACTCTATGTTTAGCGTGACTAATCCTTCAGATCTAGCAAAAGTGGATTTTTTTCAATTCCCCTGGTGAATATCCGACTCTACCCGAAAGAAAAAGGAGAGGAAAGAAAAGAAAATTTACCGAAATGAGTCATACAAGATACTGAATCCCCAAATTTGAATTAAATTGACATGATTTCAAATTACCGAAGGTACGATCTAAAATTTTATATATTGGATTATAAATTAATCTTAATTTTTCCATGCCCTCTAGAATATTATTTAAGTAGGAAAAGGAAATGCAATAGTCAATTAACATTGTAACACAGTGGAAATGGTCATAATTTTTTTTAAATTTAAATTATTTTAAAGATCAGCAACTTTTACAAGCATTCAACACTCCATATTAATATTAATAAAATAACTCTTCAACTATATGTATTCAAAGCAAAACAAGGGCTATTGGCTGAAGCCTCATAATTGTGAGCTATGTTTAAGTGAAGAGGACAACACCAGAACTTACGCTTACTATCCTAACTTTCACACCATCCCAAGGTAAGGACATGTAACATCAACATATTTAATATGCGTGATCCCCATTCCACAACGGATCTATAGAAGCATCAGGACTCGATTTATTGATTGGTTTCATTAACTTCGCACTAGAAGGAACACGAGGGCTATTGGCAACGGACCTCGTAAATTTGAACCTTGGTCAAGTGACAAGGTCGTCTTCTGAACTGACCCCACCCTCTACTAACTTCCTCTCTATGCCAATAGAGGACTTTGAGCTTGCATTTTAAATGAAACAGTGTACTCATGAAAGCTATTATTTCTGGATCGCATTTAATATTCATTTTGATTTTAATTTCATTTTACATTAAATATTTACTTTTCAGAACTCTCAGAGGCCTATAATAACTGTACATAACAACAATAATTTAAAATGCTGGTAATATTTCAAGAAATACTTTAAAATGCTAAGAACTTTATTGAAATAAATTCAAAATATTTTGTATTTTTTAGCTATAGCGCTAGATTGGTTATCTTAAAAGCAATTTTCCAGCTCGAATTACAATGTTAGTTAATTTATGAGTGATCGCTGTGTGATATGCACTGCTAGAATTACGTTCTTATATAAAAATAACACAATTAAATTGTTTTTCTCCTTATGGTGATTGTAAGGTCACGAAACTTTGTTACTTACGATACACACGCCTACTTGATTTTCAAAATATTTCAAAAGATGCAATTACTTATTTCTGGAGGATGATACCTCATAAACAAAATTCCGAATGCAATTTGTTACACCAATATAACGCATGATTCATGTATTCCTAGCAGGTGGCATTTGATCTTTCTGCCCTATTTTTAATCAGTTGAAAACCGTTTGCTTATCACAACCTCCCAGCCAGTTCACTTTTTAAATGTTATTTTTTTACATTTATCTTTATTTTGCACCTTTTATCTACTTATATCCACCAGATTTATACGTGAAAGAAAACTGGTATCAAAAACGTGATGAACTCATACAGATAGAGTCAACAATTTTTTCAATTTCTTTAAAACCATCGCCGACAATTTATGTGTAACATCAAAAACACCATATAAATCTTGACCCTTAAGACATCAGAAAAACTCATGAATCGAAAAAATCATCTAAAATCAAAGATTCCATACACGATACGAGGAGCAGTATATCCACGATGTAGTTTTCTGTAAAATTACACGCCATATTTAGACGCTCGTATTTTATTGCCCTGGGTGTGTTGGCACCAGTAAGCTTTGCCATGAACTTATTTTGCCTCTAGCGAAAAAACGTGTGCTTCTTAAATGACAAGTGCTTCTTGCTTTGCTGATTAAGAGGGATATTTGGGGCTTCTCATTTGCCCCTAGAGGGGTTCTGGAGTCAGGTTGGCACACCTCCGCTTTGCCGCAGCTTACGTAAAAGCGCATGGCGTAATTTGTTTTATATTTTTAAGGAAAAGTTATGGTTTCTGTCAGATTACTAAGGAGTAACTTTCATGGCTTCAACTTTTTTTGTGAACTTTTACGGGGTGAAATCGTGATAATAACAACAGTTGTTTCGTCTGTAATAACTTGTAAAACAAATAGAATGCCACGTTTTCGTCGCATTAAAATGGTTAAAATTTCCACTGGAAATAAAGTACGATAACATGACAAATTAGCCAATTTATGTGTTATTGCCAATAGCTCCACGATTTTGATAGACTGACAATGATGAAATCAAATTCAATATCGTGACACGACGAAAATTACCCATCAACAGTGATTTACGATAACATCCGTTTTCATTCTTATATGTTCTGGTACTTTTGGAAGTAAAAAATCTTACCAGTTCTTATAGTCTGTTTGAAAAAAACACTCACAATTACATTATACTGTAATTTCTTTAGAGTATATATAGGAATTAAAATGCATAAAACTTTATCAAATTACTGCTTGTCGTATATTTTGTAACAATTCTGTGAGAAATTTTTAACTTTATCAAATAGAACTTTTTATCGTTATCGAAATTTTTTTTTAACTTTATCAAATAGAACTTTTTATCGTTATCGAATTTTTTTTCAAAACTTTATCATGACGATTTTGTTATTTTTATGTAGTTGATTCTATATAATGGTGTAACTGACATTCAACCTGAAGTGTTAAATTATCATAAAGACGATTTAAAAGATGAAAACGTAATTTTTCATTTACATAAAAGATAAAGTAAAGCAAGAACGACATACGTCTTGAATAAGAATCCCTGTTTTAAAATAGACAACAACCGTACGAAGGAAGTTAATTATTCCTAAATTATTACATACACAGCGAACTCTTTCTGAATTTAAACTTTTTATCTCGGTTCAAGAGACTTTCAATTTAACAAATAACTTGGCTGAAGATGTGATTCACTCTACACTAAGCATAATATATTTCTCGATAGCCTAATTTTTTGTGTCACATGCTATTTTAAGTGAATAATTGTTGTGAGTGTGTAGTGCGATAAAAATTTTCCTTTCATAAAATAAATATTTACAAAAAAAAAAAACTGTTCGTAAAAAGATAGAATAAAAATTTCACTCCCTTGAGCACCATATTCTGCTACTTAACTGAAAAATATAGTTTTATAGTAAATATTATACATTATAATAAATCCACAATTCTTTCTATTAATTTTTTGAAATATAGTTCAGTGTTTGTAATGATTTGACTTAGCCTGTCTGTAATTATTCCAAAAAGGAGATGATCCCAAAGTTCACAAATAACGAAAATAGCTTAAGCATAAGAAATCCAATAACGGGCACTCAATTTCATCCAAGCTAGCTATAGAAAAATTGCATTCATAATCTCCCTTAAAGTAAACTTTAGAAATAAAAACTAACCTTATTGAGATAATCTCTTTAAAATAGAGATGATGTACATTTTCCACATTCCATTATCTTAATTATGAAACTATTCAGCGAACCATCGAAACAACAATTCATTTCAAAAGAAATGCTTATATTGATTTGAATAATAACAAATCTTGTTACTTCATTTTAGAACTTCGTACAAAGACGAACACTGCTTGGGCTTTATGCAGAGTGAGAAGTCTTCATATAGGAGAATAAAAGAGGGTAGAATTTTCGAAATGTCAGATTGACAGTTAATTTCCTCTTATTTTGGCTCAAGGTGAATTGAGCAAAATTTTACCGAGTTCAAATAAAACTGTAGATTTTATTTAGATACACAGAAAATAAATATTATTTGTATCAATTTTTAATCACAAAAGAAGCTCCAAAGAAGAGCTAAAGAAGCTCTATTCACTGTTGCTTAAGACGAAACAAAGCTCCCATTTTTCTGGTTTTTCCGATGCCCAGATACCTTTTTGTCTTTCAACATCAGGGATTTTCTAATTTATTTTCGTTTCTTTGGTGGGATATCGAAGGTTATGAATTGATATCTAGAATAACTATAAAGTTATCTAGCTTATATAAATTTGTCTTTCTCTCTAAAATTCCCTTTCGACAAACGTCCATTATACATAACGAAAAAGAAACAAATTAATCATTTCTTTATTACGTATAGGTAACGCAAAAATTTATATTGCAGTAAGCCAAGATGCGGTATACGCTTGGACGACTAGTTCGCTTTTCCCCCCACCAACTTAACATGTGCGGTAACTAGACCTAATACCACACATATTAAGCACAAAACCACGAAATTCGACATGAAAAGCCTCATTGCCAAAAAATTCAAAATTGCGTCAAGCGCAGGTATTCTGAATCAGGTAATTCAAAATAATAATTATTCATATATAGTTAGATTTGAATAAATACCTAACGTAAACTCTGTGTCTCTTTACACATACACACACACATATATATATATATAATGATTTCATTTGAATATAAATTAATTTCCTAATTTTTCCTTTACTTTAACTATTTTCTGATACCATTCCAATTTAGTTTATTTCATGCAATCATGCGCTCTTACAAGTCTGTATGGTTTCGGTAATCCCACGCTTCGAAGCAGTAAGGATAATCCTCAATAGACTATCTATCTGCAGCTAAAATACCTAGAAGTCTCTCCATCCTATACAACTTGATCTGAAAAAATCCTTGCATATTAATTCCAAGGAAGGTAAATTCCCTACTCTTCAGCAGTGGTCAAGAGGAGAAGCGACGTTTCTGGCCTTCTATATTTTTCCGACGTAATTCTCTCTCTGTTACTGCCTCTCTCGTGTCTAATGTGCAATAAATTATTCAGTACTGAATTATAGTTTACCTTTTTGGCCTAGGACTGCAATGCAATAAAATAAGAAGTGGCAAAAGCAATATTTAGAAATTAACGACAAATTCCTATAGCCATAGTATGACATATATATACAAGTATGTTTGTGAGTGTGATAAATTGAATTCATCATCTTTCTGTTTATTCATCTATTCTTAACGCCAAACCTTTGTGTGCTTCCACTTTTAAATATTCTATTTTCTCTTTGAAATCGTGCGTGTTATAATTATGTAGCAAACCCTTTTAATTCTTGAATTATCTCAATTATTTTGGGGAATCCCCTTTTTTCTGCCTAGTATATTAAACGTTTTGACGATCTAACTCTCTCTCTCTGCCCATACTTGATGTTTCAGCCAGGCAACTTCGTGGATTTAATTTCAGCATGGCTTTGAATTATAAATACCTAAAATGTTTCAGAATCTTTCATTAATATCAAACATTTATTATGCAAAATACAAGTGTGCCTTCTTTTTCTGAATATCAACATCAATAATAACATCTCCAATATATATAACAGTTCAACTAGATAGAAACTTTAATGGATTTCAACAGAAGGTCATTGAACCATATCAATCTTCATTTACATTTCAGGAAGAAGGTGCCATGAAAAACAGCGAAGTAATTTCATTCATTTCTTCATAGAATGCGAATTTTGTTCCTGTGAGTCTATATCCTACAGAATATATATATATATATATATAAGCTGTGCCGTGTGAAAGAAAAAAAATCATATATCTCTCCTTAATATTGGGATTGTTTTTTCTGCCTTTCCGCTGCTACTCTTCAAAAGAAAATATTATGTTATGTGAAAGAAAGCTACAAATTTTGTTTTCAGATCGAGAATAATAAATAACAATCACATCCTAGTTTTTGTAAAGAAAAAATAAAATCCGTTTGGTTCAATAGTGAGACACAGCATCAACGTTTTAAGTGCGTTATTTTTTTATTATTCAGAATAATAATGTATAAATTCATAATTCGTAATTAAGTTTTAAAATGTGATAATTTGATTTTTTTTAAAAAAAATTGTATGGATTTGTATATTGTAAACTAATATGTTCTATTTATGTATTATGTCTTGAAATTTTTATTACTATACTAAATTTTGAAATTTTAATTTTATTTTTTTATGTGTAATATTTTTATTGATACAATCGCGTGCAGGTAAGGAACTAAATATGGCTGAAACAAATACTAAATCAGAACTTGAAAGTTCTGAAAATCAAAATAACAAACTATTCAATTAATTTCTTTTGACCCAAATAATTCTATGAATATGGTTAAAATATTTTAAAGATAAATGTCAACAACTTAATCTAATTGATTTTTTTTATAGAAATTTATATTTATTTTTAATTACTTGCAGAACAATAACTTCACTGAATGCGTAAACTATTATGACAAAATTAAAAATTTCTAGGAATTCGCTGCTTTTTAACTGAAAAATAAATTGCTCCATAAAAACCAACTTAAGTTATTTATTAGAAAAAAACATTTAATCGAAAAAATTGCTTTATACTTCAATTAGAAATATCTACACCAATGATATTAGAAGGATTAACAGATGGCCTACCATTAATTTAAAACTATTACTTTCTTTAAACCCTCCTAATAAACCAACAGAATGACTAACAAATACTTCCAAATTATTAAAAATTCAGCACGATGAAGATAAAATATTTTAAACCCTTCCAATACTGGAACCCCAAAATTTGATACTTCTATCAATACACATCAAAACTGGTATCCAAAGCGTTTTAGGCCAAATAACTAGGCACAAGGCCATTTTCCCAAACAAATTTTAAACCCTTTAATAGACCAATAATTCATTTTCAAAATAAATTGTCTCCTAATCCCTGTAGAGTTTGAGAGTGTAAAGGAATTCAGAATGCTTATCATGGGTCTCAAATTTTCTCATTTAGAATCCTTGCAAGATAAATAATACCTCTAATTTCTGCTCCATCTAATGTTAACCCTTCAAAAGAGGAAATCCAGAATTGAGAACTACTGAAAATACATGGATACTATTAAAACAAAAATCCTTACCATACTTCCTTGATACCAGCTCAATAATTTCCATTATACCGCACCACTTGGAGAAGAAACACCTTTTAAAAATGAATAATGTTCAAGGCGTAATTGTACAGCAAAACCGGATATACAATTATCCACAAAGAACATGTTAACTATACCTAAAGGATGGTACCATTACTAAATTAGTGATTATATATGTTCTAAGACGTACTTTTACCTTATCTCAAACTAAGACAACCAGAATTGGTAAAATTTGAACTTACTATTGCCTGCAGTTATCTATAAATAAATCAAAATGAAATTTTATTTAACAAAATTAAAAATGAGCAAAAATATTCTTTACATATAAATAAAGAATTAAACGTAACTTCTCATCAGTCTCAGACCACTGAGGGTTAAATTTTCCTATCTCAGAATGTGATAAGGTTTAGATGTGAGTAGAGAGAAATAATTCCAAATTGTGTGTGTGATTAAATTTTTTACACAGATAAGCAACTAAGAAGTAAACCTCAAAACATTGTACTCAAATCTGTCTTGCCAGTTAGTCTGAGACCTTATCGTACTTCTCCTACTGAAGAAAAAAAATCAAGAATCAAGTTGAGACATTATTGCAAGCTATATCAATAAAAGAAAACAGTAGACCCTATTCAGCTCCAATAACATTAGTTTTTAAAAATGATGAAAAACAAAAAGTAAACTATGCAAAGATTTCAGGAAATTCAGTGCTCTATATAAATCAGATTCTGAACCATTATATCTTATGGATGGTTTATTTGACTTCTCTCTAACAAAAATTCTTGTTTTAAGGCTTTTATCTTTGCACTAAATTCTTGAGCTCGTGCATGCCTCTTTAAAATAACACGAGTATGGTTGGCTTCATACAAGAAGTAAATTGATCAGCTACATTCTCTTTTTCTACAACTTCCGCAAGAACCTAAACATAATACTTAAAATTCTAATTAATTTTAAATAACCATTTGAAAGTTCACAAGGATTATCAAGAAAGTTTCCTTTTATATATTTAACATAAATATTCGCCACTGGCTTCAGTTCTTATGTGAATTCAGAATCAGTTCTTGTAAAGACCCGACTATTTGGAAGGTTAATGTCACCGTGAAGAAAGTCTGGTCCAGACGATCGAATATTATTTCCAACGAGTTCATCCGCCGGAAGTCCTCTAGACAGGTGATCAGTTGGAATGACATTTGACTTAGTGTGATGTCATTCAAATTTGATGGTAAAATCTGTTATTTGTATAAATCTATTAGCAACGAAATACTTTAAGCCATAAGATTGGATCCCTATCCACGATAACACTATTGCAGAGTCGATACAGAGGTGCACTACGTCAACATTCAATTGCATAGCATTTGGATTCCTTATTTACCATAATCTGTGACTGCACTTGTTTTGTAGCAAGAGAAATATTATTACTTTAGAGAATCCGATAACTCAGGAATATTTTGAATTAAATTCTGAATTTCAATTGCTTTTAAATAAGCATTCTAATTATTCAATTATCCATCGAACTGAGGTAATGGAATTTCAGGTGAACATTATTTCTATGGTTCGCACTATTAATTTATAAAGACGTAGTTCTCCATTCATCTGAAATTTTTGAATATCTTCATCGATTTTCGATAATTTTGGTTCGACTTTTTTAAAATAATCATTATTTTCGATTTCGAAGTAGGGATTGTTGGATGAAATCGAAATTGTTTTGGATGTCCAATAACGTGTCCAATACAAGCGAATTTCTATTTTTTTTTAAAAGACTTTCCAAAGGTTTCGATGATAGGTTCGTCAACTGAGCTTGTATGTTGCCCCGTTTACGATTGACAGAAGACGTATCCAGGTTTTGGTTCTAATGTTTTTTTTCTACAAATAAAATATCTCCGGCTTGAAAAGTAATGTCATGGGTAGGGATATAAATGCTAAGCTTGATAAAGCTTTTCTTCCACCTTTAAAAATGCTGAATTCCTCTTAGAAGTAACGTGTATAATATTATATCCCGAAACCCTTTGTTTTGCCGACAAAACAAAATTTTATGGCGTTTCTCGTATTTCCATCTATCCTATATAAGCTGTCTGAGCAATTAAACGCTCACTCTACACTCTTTTCTCTGGCCCTGCATGACCCACGTCAACCCAAGAGGCTCTTTCGTCATGACTTGGACAATATCAAGTGATAAAAATGCTTCAAAACAATCAATAATCATCACGATAAATTGAAATGAAAGACTGCCTTTCAACTAATAACAATAAAAACATTGTTTCCTAAAGTTACTGATCATGGTAGGATATATATATATGTGTGTGTGTGCGTGTGTAAAAGAAAAAGAAAGGAATTTCGAGATATGTGCCATAATAATTCATTTATACTAAATTATCGCGTTGTGATTTAGAGACTGAGACTAGGTGTAGTAATTTGAATGAGAATCACATCATTTATGTTATTTATAAATCAGTTTTAATTACATCTTTGAGTAAGGCATTTTTAGATCTAAAATTGTAACATTTTTTTTATCTAAAATTAAGACATAAGTCTCGAACATCTAAATTTGTTGTTTAACAAATTTTTTTTAATTCAGTATATCAATTAGAGGAGCGCTATACTTTTGCGTAAAATTACAACAGATCAATATAAACACTTAACTTTTAAATTCAAACCTCTTATATTTCAGCCATTGGCTAAAATCATGTGGATTTATTTTTTTTCTGAATATTTAAAACATAGATCGAAAATTAATATTTAAAAAAAAAACGGGATTTATTCTCTTAATCATACCATGTTTTGAGGAAAATAAGATATAAAATAACACTAAACAAGTGCAATAAATTATTGACAATAAATGCTTATGGATATACATAAAAATTTAACTTAACTGTCTGTGGAGAAAAATAGAAAACAGTTCACATTATAACAATTCACATGATTTTTATTCAAAAGTGTACAATAAAATATAATGATGCGTTGGCGCGGCATAGGTAAACTAACAGTGTGCAAAGAAATAACAGTGGCAATGCTGGAAAAATGAATAACAACAGCCAAATGATGAAGCTGAAAAAGATAAAGAAAATTAATACATTTTGTTTCTACATGCTGCGAAAATACATTGATACATGCGAAAACAAGCCATTTAAAATTTACAAATAATTCACGAAACTCATTTCAGTTACATAAAAAAGGTTTTTAATAATTATTTATGAAATTCCCCGTACCTTTTACATAAATTTTTTTCCAGTTATCAACTTTTTTTCCATATATGAACTACATACATTACACATTAAGTTTTATTTTAAACCGGATCAAAATTATTATTCTTTATTATATATTTATTATATTTCAATCCGAATTAAATAATTTTAAGCAGTTTATCACAGAACAATACAAGTAAGTTTAAATTTCATTAAGCTAAATGGCTCGTTTCGTACATCAAATTTTTGTTCATTTTATTTCTCTTCCGAAAAAACAATAATTCAATATTAATGTTGTTTTTAGTTTTTGGATAAAAAAAAATTGTATCAGAATAACATGTTGTATTTTTTCCCTTCGTGACGAAAATAATTTTTTTGTTATGTCTCTTGATATTTTATTTGTAGTTATAAAAGGCGATATATCGTTAGATAATTTAAGTCATTTTTCAGCGCCATCATAAGAATATCAATGATCTAGTACAGATAGATGAATATATTTTACACCTTACAATTATTCAAGGATTTGTTAATACTAATACTTTCCTGTAATTTAACTTTATGCGTAAGATAGCAGACAATGTTCACGTTTTTTTAAGAAAATGTATCATTATTTTAATAATCCGAGGTAATCGATCACGGGTATCACATACTTATTGAATTTTAAAACAGTTTTTATTGGCCGTTATCATTATGGGAAAATCAATACATCATGAATAGGTGTATCATTTCGTATCAGAATTTCAAATACCTGATTGAAATTAATTACAGGATATTTTTGAGAAGAGACAGTTATTAAAAAGTTTTTTTTTCAATGTTTGATAATCATAATTGGGCAAAGTGTAAAAGTTATAAAACTAAATGGTTAGAAATTAAATTTGAAAAACACTCTAGTGCATATTTCCAACCTTTGATTTTTAAAGATCGTACATAAAAGTGGTGGATTTAAAATGATTTTCTCATGTTATCAATGTACTTCAAAATTTCTTTCCCCATAATACATAAGATATTTTTTATCAAATAAGATGTGTATGCATTTGAATACTGATAAGTTCGTCTATTTATTTTTGTGAGCGCTATGAAATTTATAAACATTATCTAACTTAAAATAATAATAGTGTTTTTAAGATTTTTACAAACAGTTTTAATATTGAACATTTGAATCAGTGCATTTTTATTCAAAAACAAGAATTATTTTAAAAATATCACCGTCAGATAGTAAAGAATACCACTGAAACTGAAAATATTTTCAGATAGAAATATTATGCCACATTTTGTTAAAATAATATCATATTTTGACATCACTAATATATATTTTATTCACTTTATAATAATCAGTCCATTGTATTTGTTATAAAATATGCTCCATGTGTTTTCTCTCTTAATGTATAATAAGCATTTTTTGTTAAAGGGAGAGAGAAAAAACTACTTGTCTACTGGATGTTTCAACTTATAAGGATGTGAATGATAAAAAAAATCATTTTTAATATTAATACCAGGATATTAGAAAAGTGTTTCTAATTTATATCATATTTTTTAAATATTAATTGAAGACAACCTTGACGTTAGTAAAATTCCTTTTAAATGCAATATACGTTATCTTAAAAAATAAACGAGACAAAAATTCATCAAACGATAGTAACATATAAAAATTGGCAACAGTAAGGTGACGTCAATTTCGACATCCATATTTTCAGTCAAGACAGTGATACGAAACCTTCGACATGATCATGCTAAAAATCACGATTTACAACCGCTCCCATCCAACAACAGTAGACATAACACTGAAAAATATTCTTGTCAAATGAAAATCATCGCTTTCCTTACAGGTAATCTCTTTTCCCGGTAAACAAAAGGCTCACTGCTTGACCTCTGACTTCAGGCATCTGAAATGCCAAATGATTCTAAAGCGAAGGTGTTCCATCACAAAAGGCAAAAGTATTGCGTGAAGACAGGTCCGAAGGAAATCGGATTAGAATATGAATGTATTTTTACCTGTGTTTCAGTAGAGCGGGGATCGGTAGAGCTTCATTCCTGGTGGTCCAAATAAATATCTGTCGCTGGACAGGTAGATGTCCTCAGAGGATGGATGGAGAGGGGGTGGCAGTTGAAGGGTCGCTGGGTGATGACTGTAGCGCCACAATCGAGAGGCGTGCTGGAGGGGTGGCATGAAGTAGTTACGCTCCACTGGAAATGGAAAACAAATTTTGTTACTGATGATTTTGGAAGTTTTTTCTGAATTTTGTAAGCAACTTTCAAGGAAAATGATAGAATCTAGTACGGATAATATCTTTTAAAATTTACTACAAATAAAGGTTTCTTTCATATAAATACAAATAAATCGAACTGGCAGAGAGAATATCAGATAGAATCCAGTGTTCCAAATAGACCTCTATCAGTATTCAAAATAATCTCAGCTAAAATAATAAAAAACACGAATTAAATTATAGCTGCTCAACAGAAGTATTTTCACTGGATTTGATTTAAGTTCTTTTAGCCGAGTTAGAATACCTATACAGTAAAATAAATATGATGATGAACTAGGTAATGAATACTTGCCTTATATTATTACATCTATTGTAATTTAATCATTAAATACTATTACGTTTTCAAATTTACAACAATGCATGTAGTGTCTGCAAATTTACGAGTACTTGGTAATTTTTATAAAAATTACCAAGTTCGAACATAGACCTATAGTAAATTTGATTGAAAAATCGTTCTTTTTCATGAAACGCATTTAAAACTCTCGTCTTGAGAGGAATAAAAAAGAGGTGAAAAAATATGCCAATTACAATTAAAAAATATAAGGAGAAAGTTTTAACTACAATAAAAATACGAATCTCTATCTAGATTCAGTTTATCACTATCAGTGTTAAAGGGAATAGTCACAATATCTTCTACACATGGTTATAACTTAATTAATTATACCTTAATTTAATCCTCTAATCTATGATATCCTCTCTTCTCTCGACAGCCTAGAGAGCAATCTTAAAAAGTAGAACTAGGAAATACAATTCATTTCAGTTAGTACCTATTTGAAAAAACTTTGGAGAATGAAAGCGGAGTCGCTGAAAGAAATATAATCGAAAAAAGATAACAAAGTCTCAAAATGACACAATAAAAGCAATAAAGAACCTCATATGTTTGGGAAGTAATAATCGTTTCCTTTTTACATTCTACTTAGATATAAATTCAAATAACTTTCAGTGCTCCCTTGATACTGTATATAAAAGACTTCGTTCATTACTCCTTTGAATGTCAATTTTTATTATATAATCAAGCATTTGAACTTATTTTGGTAATGAAGCACTCTGGTTTAGTAATATATTTAATAATAGGAGGAACATCGATTGACTTTTAAGGCAATGAAGATTGTCACATTGATATCATACAGAATCATTTAAAACAAAATTTATAATTGATAATAATACAATTTAAATAATGCAATCTTTATAATATTCTCTCATTTTAGTCGTGTTCTGATCGTTAAAGCAGAGAACATTTCCTGGTGATCCGTTTCTCAACAGCCATGAAATTTGTTTGGTGAGCATTAGCTCTTCTGGAGAAGAAAATGAAGAGTATGAATTAAAAGGTTTTTATTTTATACTTCCAAGAGTAAAATTTGTTTTCTGGCTTATTTCAGTATATTTATAGAAAAAAATCTTTTACCATGAAATGAAACAGGGAAAGAAAACGCAATTGACCCAATACGTTCGTTTAATTCGATGAATGAGTTTAAAAAACTCAATAGTGAATAAACTGGAATTTGTAATGCAACTTAAGAAAATATTATGCTAAATATAAATACGTACAGTTACAAAAAATCATTGTCTTAAAAAGATAAACAAAAATGTGTCTTAGCAAACCACAGTAAAAATTTACTAAAATAAAATTTAGAGTATTTTTGAATGGCACAAATGAAATTCTGCAGATATTTTCCACTTAAAATCATCTTCAAAAAAATTCGTTTTACTTAAGCTATTTTTAATATTAATGGGGAATAAAAGAATAATAGTACGATGAGATGCATGTAAACGAAAATATATTTGATGAGCATAAATTAAAATATTTTTACGATGTCTTAAAGTCTTATGAGTAAGAAACGTGAAATATCATTTCCACTAATAATAAATACACTTTGTAGATGTCATTTCAAAAGTTCATCTTAAAAGTTAAGAAACCGAAGAAATTAATAATATTTGGAAATTATGATTTTTATTTCCAAATTTAATTACCAAGCACCCAAGTTTTCAAGAAATTTAAATCTTTCTTAAATTACAATCGAAATATTTAGTGCTTCGTAGAGGAATAAACCATTTCGTTATCAAGTTTATTAAATACTAGCTAACTCTAACTATATATACATAATATTATGTAAAATCTAAATATTTTTAATATTCATTAGTAATATTTAATTTGTAATGATCTACAATGGGGTTTCATTTAATGCTCAGGAAAATTATTTACACTGACGTGTTAAACACTGTTTTTAAAACATGCATAAAACTGAGTATAAACAATCCAACCTAGATGTTTTAAACGGAATTTTTTAAATAAAATTTTAATATCTCAAAATAAAAAAATATAATCAAAAAAGGCATGCTAGTGCTTAATAACACAACACTATGTTTGAAAAAGATTTTTTATGAAAAATATTTTATATTTTTCTAAAGAATTGTCTTAAAAATATGGAGCTGGTTTATTCTACTTAAAAACAACTATTATAAAGAGAGGACTACAATATCCTTTATTTCAATGAAAAATACAGATCTTTTCAGTTATGTTAACTTGCTGTTTCTAATATAATTTAAAATCTTGCATTTTAAATCCTTTGGCGTAATATTTGCTCCACTCTTTAACTTTTACTTCATTTTTAAATTCTAAAACGTTTTATCGAAAATATAATATATTAATAGTTAAATGTATTCATACACTAAGTAAAAATAACAACAGACTTTTGGACGGGTATATTATGTCAAAAGATCTTTAAAAATTACAGAAAAACATTAAATTTTTTAAAACAATTATGATAAGCTTTATTCATTTACTTCAACTCAATAAGTAAATCTACGATTATCAAATTCTAGGTCATTTTGGTTAAAACAGAAAGTTCAATAACACTAGCCTTCACAAGATTTATAGTTCTAAGAAAAATGAATAATTAAAGGGCAAAACTCCCTGAAAATAATATCAATAAACATTTTCAGAAACCATGTTTAATTCTTATCAATAACACAATAGTAATATTATGTTACAACTTACATTCTGCTCTAAATAAAAAATCTTTGATCATTAGCATAGCTTTTCTTTCTCCAAAAAGTATTCAAAGAATTTACTCTATTATCTAAAAACAAATCATCGCGAAAAATATGCGTGCGTGAAGATTATTTTTAAATACAACAGCACTCATGAAAGAAAGATACACAATATATCGACCTATAATCTACCACAATCCTTTGTTCTAGATACAATTTAAACACCGTGGAGTATTCTTCCCCAGATAACTCCCAAAGTTTTCTCTTTCATTGGACAGCCTAATGACGAAAGATAATGTTCCGATAATACCGTGTAATTGTAGATGCTCAATTAGATAATTCTGTTCAATAAATTACCCACTGACGTAAAGTTATTTTCCATAAACAAGACGTGTGGGCTGCCCTCTACCATAACCCGGTAGCTACGAATGACAAATGATATGTTTCTATTACGGAAGGCCCGAGTCGAGAGTGAAATATGATAAGAAAAATTGATAAGTAATGGCGATCAGCCATGCAGAAATGATTGGATCGGACTCAGATAAAAGAAAAAAGAAAACGAAAGCTTCGACAAGGTAGTTAAGACAAGTTGAATAATGTCAGAGATAGAATGACCATCGATCGGTGTTTGTAAACACTGGATTTTGACAAAGGATGTTCTTTGATGGCAATGTCTAATTAAGTTCTATTAAGTTCTAATTAAGTTCAATGTCTATGTTGGAGTTCCGAACATAAATATATTTATTGTTACAAAACGTAACTATTCATGAAATTGGGAAACAACATATTTTTTTCACTTCCAAACAACAGAATCTTAATAGATTTTTTAGTGTAAACATCATCAACTTAATGTTAGTCATCAATTCAAAAATAATTGTAATATTTTAAAGAAATTTGATTATTTGTCATTCATCCATATAAAAAGAAAAAGAGGCCATGATTAGTTACTTATAACTGTTAAATTAACACAACATCATAATTATTTTTTTAAAAAAATTTCAGCTTATAAATTATTAAATTTTAATTTTATATTTCTCAAACGTCAACATTGTTTTTTTAAACGAAAAACTGACTTAATAATAAAAAAGTCAATATATACTAGTAAGTAAAATCCATCATCCATTCGGATAAATTTTCATATTAATAAAAATGGTATGTAGTTTTAATGCTTTATATTTCTTTAATGCAAATATCATTTGATGAAATTAGTTTCATATAGGGATAATGAAACCAGGGAGCTGGGAGACCTTCTGAATAAATCAACATTTTATTATGAAGTTCTTTCTTTTTTATTAACATATATTCTTATTCCTTTTCGTTATATTATTTCATTTATAATATAATAAAAATCATATAAATATATTTTTTGATAATGCTAAAAAAACACACGTATTTAATTTAACACGTATTTAATTAATCAAAATATGCATTAATTAATCCACATAGCTTCACACACTTCTAAATTTTATGAAAATAAAACAATATTGAAATTACTATACATTATGGATAATTTTAAACAATCGTTTACATTTAAAGCATATTTAATTTCAAAAATTTTGGACTCTACCTTATTAGTTCATAGATAATGTGATTTTATTAGGTTGTTATAATCCAAAAAAGTTTTTCAACTTAAAACATTCCATATTTATTGTTCAAAAGCTTTTTTTTAAAAAAAATCGATAGATTTTGTTAGAAGATTTAATAGCTTTACTATAACGCAATGTTTGTCACTTGTATTAAATAATACTTAAGAATTTCATATTAATTTTAATTTTAGATAAAATATCAAATGAACATGTATTTCATTGTACACACAATAATGCACGAATGCATAACCTATAGACACAATTAGAAACTATATTTTCTCATACATATTACTGTTTTGAGATCTTTAACTATTTTTTAATTAGTAAATAATTAGACTGACGTTCTTATAAACAGGTTTTATTCTAAATTTGAAAAAAAGATAGAGCATCACAAATTGGGAAAAACTGGCGTTTTATTTCGTAAAAAAAAAAAAAAAAAAAACACAATTTCGTTCAACAATAAACTGAATTTAAAGAAAGAAAACTATAGCAATAAAAACAATAATTTTATTATTTAGTCGTAACCACCATTTTTATGACTATCTTAAAAAGTCTAAGATTTCATAATTAGTAGTAATTAATACATTAATTATCAAAAACACCGACGAGACTCTACTTGATATTTAAAGAACACTAAAATATTTCTAGAAAATTTCAAATTTTATGTTTATTCATTGCAGTTCGTGTATTAAATAAAATGTTAACAAAAACAATAAAATTCAATTCAAATATTTTATAATAGTCTCTGCCACTTTCTTCAACGGAAACCGTAGGAATTAAATTTTAAAATGTGAGTACCGGTTCATCAAAGTTCATCCAACTCAGCCGGAATCAGGATGCAGCGAACAAGATTAAAGTGCCGATATAATAAAAATGTGGAAACGACGCATAATCCTTGTCACTAATGAGAGACATCATTAAATCTCAAAATAAAAACAAGCGTAGGAGCGGGGAATTCCGAAAGTAAGTCTTACTAGGTGATGTCACGAAGTTACCCACCTTTCATCCTTACAAAGTTCTTGGCTATAAGGAACTGTATTTTATACCCGGTAATCCGTTACTTATTATAGAGGCGTTTCCATTGATTCAACACGTATTCAATGTATATTTACTTTTCTAATTTCTTTTTTAAGAACAGTAAGATATTCTTTTTTAATAACTTCTACTTTATTTATAACACCGAAGTGTGTTTAAGGAATATGCATTTTTGGAAAAGAATGAGTAAAATAAATAGGAATTGTCTATACCTAACGTTTGTGTTTCCTAAAATATCTAGCATTTAAAATGAAATTTCTCTTAAAATCTTTGATGAAATGAAAGAAAACACACAAAAAATAAAATACTTCTTTAATTATCACTATTATTAACCATTTTCATCCTTACAAAGTTCTTGGTTATAAGGAACTGTATTTTATACTCGCGCGCGGTAAAATCCGTCACTTATTATAGAAAGCGTTTTTATTGATTCAACACGTAATCAATTCATATTAACTTTTCTAATATTTTTATAAGTACAGTAAGATATATTCTTATTTAATAACATCTGCATTTTTATAACACCCAAGTGTTTTTTAAGAACATGCACTTTTGGAAAATATTTAGTAAAATATTCGTAAGCACTGTAATTTTCTAAATATAACGTTAGCTCCTTAAAATATTTTACATTTGAAATAAAATTTCTCTTAAAAGTGTTGATGAACTGAAATAAAACTAACAAAAAAATAAAACACTTAAAATATCATTACAGTTAATTAAAATTAATTAACTGGAATGATTTTTGTTCTAATTTATAAGAAAAACAAGATCCTCAAAACATTCCGAAAAAATGGTTGAAAACACACGCATTTCTTTTTAATAAAATGTGTCACATTTTTATATTATATTCCTCAAAATATTTCTTTTTAACTTGGTGTTTGATGCATGTTGAAAGTATGTGAAGTATATTCATAATACTTTTTTCAGATTGGCAAACTAAGTATGACAATTCCAATGAGACTCGACGAAAAAAAGATAGTTTTAATACAGTCTTATATGTATTCTGAATAAAATTACTCTCTTTGGAAATTCAATTAACTCAAATAAAACTATAATTGGCAAATTTAAACAATTAAAAATAATCTTCATATTAATTGTTTTCTTTCTGAATAAAATAAATATTGATAAACAAGAATCAGTTCATCGACCGTATTTCCATATTTCAGTCTAATTCTTCATTTTGCACGAAGAAATCTTCACACACAAATACTAAAACACGCAAATCTGAGCATCGTTAATCCAAAGCGAAATCGGAATATAATTACACGGCGTAAATATGGATGATTGCATAGGTATGTGCGGTAACATAAATTATTTATAAGATCACTGGTAATGAAAAAAAATCCTGTCGGTGACGAAAACAATCTCAGAGAACACCTTTGGAATCGCTTCTACGAATGCAAAATATGACAATTACAGAGGATGCACATATATATCCAATAACCGCAAAATTCAAAAATTATCCCTTTCAAGTGCTATTATGATTTTTTCCCCTTCGGTAATACTTTTTTTTTTTTAAATAATAAACGCATATCAAAACATGAACTTTGGGAGAAAAGGTGAAAATACCTTACACCAAAACAACATGTCACGTATACTTTTTTCAAGTTTAAACGCTTCTCAGAAATTTTTATCTCATATTCGTGGTGTGTATGGCCATGGGTTGATATAAAAGAATGATAATAAGATTTTATTTTGATACTTAAACGACCCATCGTCTTTCGAAACAAAGAAATAACGAATGAAATTCGTCATTCTATAATTTCTTCTTTTACTTCATTTTTTTAAAAAAATTCGTGATGACCGTGTATAGATGATTTGACTTTCGAGATATGGTGAGGTCACGAGATTACTTTTTCTTCCCAAAACACGTGATGTTTTCTATTCCGATGCGGAAACGAGAGGAACACAATCCTTCGAAGTTAAATGAAATAAGAACTTGAAGTAATTGCAATTTGAGTATTATCAAATGGATTACATATGAATTTAAATTATACGTATGTTGACTTCATTATCTGAATGATGATTAAACGAAATATAAACGCTTAATTTCACAATAACTAGCATATTGTTTATGAGTAGGAGGATCTTTCTCAATATCTTTTTGCAAATTAAAATTAAAGTGCACTAAATCAGCAAATATGTTTATAATCAGCAAACTCATTATAGAAACATTTTCGATTATCAAAGTCAACACAGTAATTAGTCATACTATATTTAAAAAAATTTCGTTTAAAACAGATTTTGAAATACATTCACGGGATAAATATATTCTTTTTTCTGTTTGTGCACTTATTTTCGAAGATAAAATCCTTGTTCCCGTTTGATATACTCAAAGATATTTTCAAAACCAATTTACCAAATTAATAAAAAAAACAAGTATCAAGTTCAAATTACCTTTACGTTTTAAAGATGTCAATATTACGGCAAAATTCCTTATATTTAAACACATACAAAACAGTGGCGGATCCAGGGGATGCGGACAGGGCATGTGACCCTCCCCATCTTCCTCGTCACAATTGTAATACATGAGCATGAAATCCCAAACAAATTTAATAGTATTTATTTTGTCGTTTCACTTCAAAGTTGTTTGTTGCATCCAAGTATAGAACCAAGCTATCTATCTTATTGTAAGTTTTTAGTTCTCCATTTGCATTAGATATTTGAGTAAACATTTGGTTTATTTTTAGATTAAGGGGTAAATAAACTTTAATAATAAAATAAATAAACAAAATTAAGTGTCATGAACTTAAAAAAACATTTATGTCTCCCTTCACAGTAAAATTTTGTATGAATCTGTCACCGTACACAACCTCTAGGTTTACCTGGGGATTATTTTTAAAAGTTACCTGAGGTTAATTTTCTATTACCTTGGAGTTTTTTCCTGAGGTCTGAGTGACTCCAATTCAAAAGCTATGCAGGATTGCACTAATATGATTGTTTAACACCCTTTCCATATTCGCTGAAGACTCTGAAATGGCATTTTGTTCCTTACTATTTCAAGTGAAGCCGCAATTTAAATTGTATGAATATTATTAAGTAATATATAAAAGTAAAAAGAGATACAAAAGGGAAAAAAGAAGCATAAAGAAAACTGAAACACTCATTTGTAATATTCAGTGTATTCAGATTTTACGTGAATTTCATGATTTCATTTAACAATTACTAAATATTGTGCAATTGAAAGTAACATAAGGAATATTATTACAAGCTTCAAATACGTATGTGCTTCAAAAAATTGTTATTATTTGAGCAGTAAAATTTTTAAAAATAATATTCGTAATTTGAAGAAATAATAATAAAAATAATTCCTGTCATCAAATAATATCGCTTGATGCAAGATACGATAACCTTTAAAGCTTAATAAAATTTTAAAATGTCAATTAAAACGGCAAAAAAATTTAAGAGGTAAGGAATATATAGTTCCGAGGAAAAAAAGAGCTACACTATTAATAAACTCGAATGAAAAAAAATCGTCTTTTTAAATTCATTTGTTAAAAAATATAATAATTTATTAAGCAAATTGAGGTAGATCGGTCTTGAGGTCAAATTGAGGTAGTTTATTTTCTTAGTTTATTGAATATTTAAGTTTCCTGTTCGTATTCCGATTTTATTCACAGAAAATTGTGTGTTTTGGTTTAAACTGATAGGAATGATTCATAGAAGTTTTGTTGCAGAAACATTTCTTTTTAAACAATTTATTAAACTAATAACAATTTAATTTATAAGATTTTAATAGATTTCCGATATCGGTTAAATAAAACAGTTGGGTACAATTAATTAATAATTATTTTTATTTCTATTACATGCATTTAGATACTTTACACAAAACCCACAAATGTTAGGCAAATTTGAAAGATTTTGAACTATGTCGCTTTGGTAGAATTAATAAATATAGCATTGTTTATTTACTTTCGTTGTTCATTTTTAGATAAAAGAACCACATGTAAAATGCAGCTTAAAGGCATGGCTCACATAAGTCTGACCCTAACACCTCTTAAAAGGATGTGCTCAGTTTGATAAATAACCTCAGGGAACAAGCTACGCCAAGCCCAAATTGGCAACAGACTCAAAACAAGCAATATATTCCCTCTTTAATTTCAAAAGATTATTTTAATGAAAGATTTCTCTGTTTAATTTCTTCCTTATTTAAAGAAACAATTTTTTCAACGAAAAATAATTTATTTTTTTATATATAATGTCATTTAAAATAATATGATTTTCACAAGTGATGTTTCTGCTTTTGTTATTTGTTTTTTACCCCTTCTTACGCAATTTCAGTCATCACATAGAAATTAACGCTTTTATACTCTTAATGTGCTCAGTAGAAAATATTTCCCCTCGTACTGATAAATTTTTTTAAGACACAAACGATTAATTTAGATTAATTACTTTTTACTAAAGGCTCAATTTTGTATTTGTATCAAAATGGAGAACATAAAATGCTTACCTTTAAATTGTGATGAGTTAATTGTTTATGAGGGAAGTAATTTATAAAGCTTCCGTTGACTACATGAAAGAACACAAGATTTATTTTTTAATGAATGAAATATCCCAAATGCACACTTTTTTTATTATTAAATACAATATTATTTTCAATTTTGCATAATTTATATCATCGCAATGGTAGTCAAAAATCATTTTCAATTTAAAACAAATATAGTCCTAATAATTGCATAAAAATGACTAAAAGCCTAACGTTCAAAAACCGAAATTGAAAGATGTCTGAGAGTGAAAAAAAAAAAAAAAAAAAAGAGAGAACGCCAAAAATGCCTAAATATGCATACAAGTTTTTCATTTGAAATTCACGACCAGAATTTGATTATAAAATTGTAATTCTAGTGGAAGATTCAATTAAAAGATACGGAACCTGGTGATTAAATTACCTGGAGAAATACTACAATAAAGATGCCTTTGGATCACTGCTCCCATAATATTGTGTAAAGAAAGTAAAGAAAAATTCTAGCTCTATTCTAGACAATATTAATCAGGATTAGTACTCTCGAAACTTCCGTTCATTTTAAAATATAAAAAAGTCGCAATAGAATTCACAGAAAACTTATTTCATGGGATAGAGTTCATCAAAATTATAATAGCGAAATGAAATGATATTTGTGAAAGTCAAACAAATAAATAAAATGCAAAAGAACAGTAACAGCATAACAGCACATGATTTCCAACTTAAATCAACGGTTTCTTTCAGCCATTTCATATTCCGTCACGATTCATTAGACTATTTCGAGAGTTTCACCCTGAAATTCAAAACAACCGTGACCCAGCGAAGATGAAGAATCCTTTCGAACCACCCTCACTTCCTGGAAAAATATAGAAACAATTCTCGGCAAGCGGGATGGACAGATGAAAAAGAAAAGAAACAGCCTGCATACGCGTTTAACAGTCCATTACAGCCAAACCCACATATCCATCCCAGATAACCTTCAAGAACAGTTAGTATGGTATTGTTCTTGGTGAAAAGGCTTGGCAGGATAACAGTGCTTTATTGGGACCCCTTATTTCGCTTAAGACCTTTTCCGTCCTTAGATGCGACCCTGCGTTCTAACTTTTGAGCACTTGGTTACCTTTATTACTGTTATTGTAATAAAAAGAGCCGGGTGTCTAGAGCATAATGTCTGCTACCCCTTTTATTATATTTCTTGAAATACTACTCTTAAAGTGCCCACAAATTAGGAATCGCTTCAACTTTTGTAAGGATTGCAACTGTATGTTATTCCAGTAATAGCTCATTCCAGCAGTTATCTTAATAGGTTTATTCTTTAATAGAAAGTGTTTTTCGAAAAACATTTCATAATTTCTTAGAAAATTATCTGTATTTGAGTTGTAATTTGTTCAAAGGTGGAGAAAGTGTTAGCTTCTAGTGGTAATAAAATCGGATGTCTAGGGGCTCTTGTAAATGTCCTCCTCACTCTCTAAACCATGAGCGGTAGAAAAGAAGAAAGTTGCTTCAGAGAAAGAAGGGAAAGGCTAAGACAAAAAAATCATAAATTAAGTCGAGACACGAAACACTATTCAGGAATAAGTAAGAATCTATATGACGTTTTGATGAACAACTTTCCAGTTATCCTTTCCAGAATTTACAAAGGATTTATAATTGAATGCAAAAGTGATTAAAAGATTCTTTGATAAAGTTCTTATATATGAAATTCTAACATCATTTTTTACATTTTTTCCAATTACTAATTTTTGTGTTTGAAGTAAGCAGTACGTAAATCAATCATTTATAATAATTTCTAACGAAATATTTAATTTCTCGTCATATCACTTTTTTAAGACTTTAGCAACTAAAACAACATCAATCAAGCATGATCAAAATTTAGATTAAAAAACAAGCTTATATCCAACACACTGGAATCTCAAAAGTTTTTAAATAAATTAGATTCTCCATTGAATTCCAGAATCTAGTTTCCCATATCTTCCACAGAAAAAATTTTAAATTCATTTATGCGATGTACATCGCGCTTCAGACTAAATATGCAGAATGTCCCAAAAATTATCTTATTTTAAAAAAACTATGATTGTGTGATTTTTATGCGAGATTCACTTAAGGTTAATTAGCGTTTTATGAACTAATCACCTCTTACGAAACTATACTCAACAATCATATTTGAAAAATAAGTACTCCAAATAAATTACCTGCGTTAAGATATTATTTATTAAAAATAAATAGACAAATGTTTATTTAATTTATGTTGCACATCATAAAAACTCAAGTACAATGCTAAGGCTTAAGAAACATACAAAATAAATTTTCTCAACCTAAGCTATGTAAATCGCTAGGGTAAAAGAATTATTTTAAGAGGGAGAGGGTTATACGAGTATTTCATATATTAATAGCGTTTCTCAAACTGTGCTACGTGTATCCATAGGAAATACGAACAATTTTTAGACTGTACTAAGCGTGAACAGTAAAAAAATATTTTGAGGAATAATTTAGAAGTAATAATTTCCCTATAAAACTCTTCCTGAAACACAATATCAAAAATACTAGCATGAAAAATTTGGAAACAAATAAAATATATCTAAAGAAACATTTAGATAGTACGAGGAACGGAAATACTATCAATGGTTTTAAATGCTAAAATACAAATGCCCTTCTACTGTAATCTCTGTGGGAAGGAATATTCGGAAAGATGCTGAAAAGAACGATAATTTTCTAAGAAATTATTCTTACATATTATACAGTTTTCTCCATTTATAAATAATTTTTAGCTCTCAAGGAAATTAGATGATTTATTGATTTCAAAAATAGTCTTCGAATTTTTTTTTTCAGATTAAACGAATAAAAATTGCCTCATCATCAAGGTATGTAAATGAACTTCCGTAAGCATTCTCAAAAAAAGCAGTGGCAGGAAAGAAGGGTTTTAATTAGAATGGCCTCCAATTTGAGGATGCCTAAGTTATATAAAACATTCAGCAATTGATTTTCATGAATTAATCATCTTGATGGATTCGAAACAAAAACAACAGTATAAGAGTAAATGTTTAGCACGAATAATAAGAAAAATGATCCCTGTTTATAAGTACCATATTTGAATAGTATATTAAAACATGGGAACCAATTATGTGATAACTTAAGAAATTGATTAAAGGTATTTTCGTTTCATTTTTGAGCTTTTTTATTTCATAATAAAGTTCAAAAATGTTTCGATTTAATATTTCTATTCAACCAAAAAAGTGTGGCCACAGTAGACTAGCGGTCTTGGTCGCGAACTCATAGCTGGCATTGTTTCGTTGAGCTCTCATGCCACTAAAGACCCTCCATGTAGTGGGGCTGATGTATGTTAAATCTGTCGAATCCAAAGTCCTCCCAAGGAGGGATGTGGAAGTTTGATGAGGAATGTGCCTGCTCAGGTGTAGTCCTCTTCACTTGGCCAAGGTTCAAAATTACGTGGTCCGACCCCAATATCCCACGTATTACTTATAGTGCGGCGTTAATAAACAATCAACACAAAAACAGTGGAACATTGTTTCCTTTAAAAAGAAAAAAAAATTAAATACTTTTTCTTTCACTATTTTGATATTCGTAATCAATACATTACAACATTCTCGTATTAAATGTATTCAAAACTTTAAAGCAATCGAATTGATTACGGGTTTGTTAGAAATTTGAACTGTAGAAATACTGTGTCTGTGCTATCGCAGTTTTCATTAAGTCAAGAATTATGTTAATGTTTCTACATAGCACGAAGTATTTTATCTCTTAAGTTCCACACCTGAAGAATAAGCCGCAGTAGGTAAGCAAGTGAAGACAAGATAAAGAAGAAAATGCTCTGACTCCCCGCCGCTTAAACAATGTTTACAGTGGTCTGTCGTTGGCATTAATTACACAGTTCAAGGATCCTCTTTCTTGCAATTTATGCGACTTCGAATCTCACGTACTGTGTTTCAGGGATTTCCTCATAATTTATCATTCGATAAGTTTTGTAAATTGACTTTTTGAATATTTCGAGAACGGAAGAATCACCCTTGCGTTTTTTTTTTGTTTTTTTTTTCTATTTATGTTCTGCTAGTGAAAATGGTTACATTTTGAAAACATTATTTTTAGATTCGATGTGTATTATCAAATGCTTTTCTATTAAATAAGTTTTAGTATTTTTATGACTCTGATTCTCAATCTGTGGTTCACATACCTCTAGGGGTACGAGCAGGTATCTCAAGGGATATATGAGATACTTTTAAAGGATTAAACAACAATATCTGGAGAAAAAACGTATATAAATTACGAAAATGACATTTTGATGGTAAAATAGATCTTCGTTACTAGGACGACGATAAAAAAAAATTGAGAACTATTGATTTAAAGTATTTTTTTATGTATTTCTAGCTATTGACACTCGACTAAAACTGGATATACTCGTATTACACGTCAATTTAAGCAATGGATTCGTTAATATTTCAATCATTCATTCATCAATTGGTTTAGCATTTTTAAAAATAAAGGCATTATATTATATTATTTCATAGTTTTCAGTCATAATTCAGTTTCATTTATACATTTTGAACTCGTTCTTTAAAATGTTTCTAAATTATTGGTAAAATCTTATCTTTTACGTAATTAAAAAGGGGAAAGCAGATGTATTTCTACGATTAAATTTTTAGCTCTTAAAATATTTACTAAGAATTGTTATATAAGGATATTATATTTATTCATCGAACAAATAATAATAAAAAAAAGATAATTAAATTGGAGCACTTAAAAATATTTAAGATATTGAAAATTATCTTTGACATGAACAAAAAAAAGCGATATTCGTACAAAAGGAAATTTTTCTTTTCATTTCAGAACTTTGAAAATAATTAAGTTTTGGATTTTCTCTCTATCTGTACCTTGAACTTTTCTACATTTTAGTTTTTTATTTATGTATTTTTTAAATCATTTAAACCATAAACACTTCTACAAAACTTATACTTTGAAAATTACCAGGTTACTATTTTGTCTTTTGAATGCTTTTATTTATGTATAAAAATATTTTCCCACTCAAGACTTAAAACAGGAAATTGAAGCCATGCATACAAAATTGTAAAGCAAAGGTAATGAAAAACCTTTTATCTTTAAAAATTGAAAAGTCTCGAAAAAAGAAGGTGTTGTTTTTTTAAATTGTATTAACATTCAAATTATTTTAAACAGCATTTGTTAAATGTTTTAACAAAATTCCTTTAAATAGTAAGAACATAGAACGCAATATTGGAAACAGAATATGTAAAATTTTGTATTTAAAAAACCAATCAGAAACATTTTAGAATGGTGCTCATGCCAAAGAGTATTGTTCAGTTCACCCCCTTTTTCCATCCCTAAATAAACTATAAAAGGAATATATTTGAAACTTTCTTGTACGTCCACACAAACGATTTGTTGTATGAACAACAAACAAGTAAATAAATTCTGAAATTTGTATAATGTAAATTTCAACCTTTGCACCAGCTTAATAGAGGTCGGGCGCAATGTCCCGCCCATTTCGATTGTGGATGTCAAATAGCTAATGATGGTGGATGAACAACTTGCATATTGCTGAGAATAACAATGAGGATGAATAAAAAGAAGGCTAATAAATGCACCCCACAAAATTACAGGTAGCTTTTTATTCATTGATAATATACTAAGAAAAAGACTTGTAGTTAATTTTTGGAATACATACTACAATAATTTTTTATTACTTTGTCATTGAATTCAATGACGTTTTATTCATTTAGAATAATAAAAAGGTAATAATACAGTAGTAGAATATATTTAATTGCTACGGTAAGTATTTTCTCATAAAAATATGTTTAAAAATGTATTAAAATTGAAATACTTCGAAATTTTAGTATCCACAATTAAACTTTTGATGAATTTATAAGATTTTCATTTTCAAATATAAGTGTTGCACATCATTTCAATTATAAGTCTATACACTATTTCAAAAATTAAATGAATGAGTACTGCGATATATTTTAATTATAAATGCTAAACATCATTTAAATATAAAATGAATGAGTAATGTACGATACTTCAATTATAAGTACTGTACGTAATTTAAATATCGAATGAATGAATGCAACACAGCATTTTAATTGTAAATACCGAGCATCAATTTAATATCAAATGAATGATATTATTAATTATAATAATGAATTTGTTTCAATTATAATTACTGTACATCATTTAAATTTCAAATGAGTATTGCACAATCTTTCAATTATAAAAGTACTGTACATCATTTAAATTTCATACAGAGTTTCGATTATCGATAATAGTATTTCTTATTCTAGATTTCTTAATTCATATTTTATTCTTTAATAGTGACAAATTTTCTCCTTCTGCTTTTTTCTCGATATTCATGATAGAAAATGCAATGCAAAATATTTTTTGGGTAATGGTGGTTATTAAAAAGAAATTCGTTTTTTTTTTTTTTTTTTTTTTTTTTTTTTTTCCAAATTATTTTTGCTTCGAATTTCAGTTAAAAAAATTGACTTAGCCTCAAGGGGGGAAAGGAAAAGCCTCCCACAATAAGAAAAAGAAAATTCTTCAATAAGCAAATCAAAAGAAAAAAAATTACTTGTGAAGTATAACAAAAACAGATCTGGATTCAATCCCCGCAATCCACCTGAAAGGCGTGAAAAAAGTTCTTAACACATAACATCGACATTGCTACAAATCTTTATAAAACTAATATAAAAAAAATATTTTTGATTACATACTCGATAAAAATCCCTCAACAGTTGGAGAATGTATTTTCCTTTTTCAAAAACTTTATAAAAAAAATACTCAATTAAAATCAAACTCAAAACAAGTAGGTATAATTTACTGCAATTATTTTGATCCGTTAGTATTTATTTTTGCTAAAACAACAGCATCAGAATTTTAATTGTTGTTTAGAATATCGTACTAATTTATTTTAATGATTTAAAAATTTCTTTCCTTCAATTACAACTTTTATTAGTTCTGTTTGCTTACACACACACACAGATATATATATATATATATATATATATTCATTTTAGCAAACCTCACCCAAATAATAATTCGCCAGAGTATTTTCATTTTATTCAGCAACATTTTTAACAATTCAACGATACACTTCACACAAGGATTCACAATCAAATGATAATAATAAAAATAAATTACCATTATCAAATTGGTATCTTAGCCAATGAAATGCATCATATCATTCCATTGACTACAGTAAATTGGATTCCAAATGAGCAATTGTGGACTAAAACACACATATTACCAGATCCAATTACATCATTGTGTATAGAGAACAATAACAATTTCAAACCAGCTTTTTTTTTCAGGCGCGTGTCGGGTTAACTGTGAAAGTAACTTTCGTTTTCTTCCCTCCCTAGTCCCTTTCAAAATAGGGGTCGTTCAACTAAAAAGACTCATGAGTTCGAGGTTCTTCAGAAAATTGCCGGAAGTACCATTAGAAGGAATTGTTAAAACAATACCTAAGAAGTTTCCTCGAGATTTTTCTTTCACTCAATGCTTGCTGCAGAAGGTCAAAGAGCTCGCTTTGGATGAATCATTGCAATGCAAAAAATGTACTGATTGTTCCTGATTGGTTAAGATCATTAAAAATTTCTTCCTTGATGCTTAACATAAATGTTAGTTATGAAGAATTGTATTTTTAAAAATACGGCGGTGAAAATGTGGGTTTGTTAGTAACTAGTGTTTATTTTACTGAATGAAGTTACCTTTACACTAGCGGTCGACAAAAAAAAAAGAGATTCTTTTCATTTTAAAGGCTAAACATTTAGCACAAAATGTTTACATAAATAAGTATTTCATTAATAAACTTAAAATATGTTGGGAGGAAGTGATGAATTAAAATTGTAATTACGTTTCATAAAACTAGTATTGACGAATTTTGTTGATATATATTGTATTGAATTAAGGCCAATCAAGAATTATATGAAGATTCATGACAATGGACCTTGAAATTTAAAATCCTTGTCAAATGTTGAAGATGATACCCTAGAGATAGTCAGTCCCTCTACTGAACTACGGGAGGACAGAAATATCAAACATGAAGCAGTCTCTAATTATTAATCACGGCAGACTTGTTGAAATTAGAGTTTACACCATCGAATCCACTGAAGCCAATCATAAAATTAACGACCATGACCACTGGGTTAACCTGGTCTTCTATGATTGTTTGATTGGCTGTAATGATATGGATGAATGATCACTAAGATCATGAAACAGTGGATTTTAATTTAGGATGGTACTTCTTGTACTCTTTTAATAGAGAAATGAAAGACTCGCAGAAGGTCATTGTGCAATAAATGCTATGGAATGTGTTTGAACTTTCAAAATGAAATGGCTTTTCTTTCTCTTTCTGGAGATCCTGTATCCCTCCTGGTGGCTTATTTAAATAAGAAATTTGGAAAGATTTAGCACATTTCCATAGATATTCACTTTCCATCAGACATTCCATATAGACCATACATTAGCACATTTCCATAGAAT
This sequence comes from Nephila pilipes, assembly GCA_019974015.1. Taxonomy (NCBI): domain Eukaryota; kingdom Metazoa; phylum Arthropoda; class Arachnida; order Araneae; family Nephilidae; genus Nephila; species Nephila pilipes. The sequence goes on along the minus strand of BMAW01092618.1, from coordinate 940,700 downwards.
TCGACTTTAACACACTCGTAAGACTAACTTAACTCTCGCACACATAAATGAAGATATACATCAAACATCTAACCACTTGTCATCCTCCAGATATGTAAAATAGGAGCTTCAGATCCCCACTGTATGATTCACTTCGGCATAACTAATCTCAAAATTCAAAGTTTTAAATAAATAATTTAATCAGAGAAGAAAAACCCGTATCACTATGTAATGTTAGGCCCTTGGATATCGAATAAAAGTCTCTTCCCCCCAATCAGCCCTTTTAGTCCTCTTCAGTCAATAGTCACATCAGAAACACCGACTCATCACAATATAAAATTTCATCATCAATTGTAGTTAGTCATTCTTATTCTTCAAAAAAAAATGTTGCTTTTTAAACGAATAATATGACTAATCTATATTTTTAAATAACTGTCATATATTTTTCTTTTAACATATGATTATTCAAAATAAAAAGATATCATTATTGTGGGAGAAGAGTACCGTAGATAAACTCATAAATAATTAAATAATTCGGCTATTAAATCTAAATCGAAATTTTACCAGTGACTTATTTGTTCTATATTACAAATAAACATTAAGTCATTCGTCAATCCTTTATAACTATATTTAAAATTAATCGCTTAAAATAATATCTAATATAAATAAATATTGAGACTTTAATATTCCTTCCGTTTATAAGTTGTTCGTTACATACATTTTTCATAACTTTGTATTTCCTTTTCAAGAAGATTAATATCATTCTAATGATTTTCAATTTTACTTAAGAAAACCAAATATGATTGTTTTTGATATTTAGGAAAGTATATTTTTTATTATATGAATTTTTGATGACTGAGAACACGATTTATTTTTAGATACAATATGTAAATAGAGATGATGAATGTTGAAAACCTTGAAGTCGTATTGTACTCATAAGATCAAATACTGCATATTTACTCCGCGAAATCAATAATAAAAATAATGAAACAAAAGAAATATTTTTGAAATAGATTAACTTAAATATGATTTAATAAAATAAATAAAATATGATTATAATTTTAAAATAATATTATTAAATATGTAAGAACTGAATTATCCTTAAATATATCTTTTCACGATGCGCATTGACTCTTCGTGACATTTATTCCATTAGCTTCCTGAAATTAAGAATTAAAATTTGAAATCAGAATTGGTAATTGAATTTCTTTAGAAAAGAAATCTTTATTAGATTGAAAGATTGCAAATATACAGTCTTAGCACTTTTGCTACTAAAAAACACAGTCATCCCACATACATAGTGTGAATTATGATGTGACTGTATATTGACATCACACTGAGAAACAATCACATTAGGAATATTGGGGCAGAGTTCATAATTTTCAGCCTCAGTCAAGTAACGAGGATGACACCTGAACTAGCGCATCCTTCACCAATCTTTTGTGGCGGGTCTTATGTGGTATCAGGACTCGAACTTACAAAACAACGCCGGATGCGAGACCACGACCGTAACCTCAAAGCTACCGCGGTCTCACATACAATACAGATGGCGAAAGTGTATTTTATGTGTATCTCATCATTAACTACAACAGTGATTTATGTATCCTATTAGTAACTGCGATTGGGACACATAATTTATATCTATGAATTGAGTGTTCAGCTTATTAAAAAAAAGTTAAAAATAAATTTGATATATCTGAAGGCTATTATATTCATTGAAATTTTAAATTAAAAATAGTGGTTATTAAAATCATAGTCTAAAGATTAAACGAATAATTATATGAAACAAAGACTAATTAAATATAATATTGGATCGGGATAAAATCCCTATTACTTTATACAGGGATATAAGAATTTTTAATCGAAAATTTTAAAATTGTGTGTTATAAGAAGCATATAATAATTATTAAGTTTTGTCAATTGGACTAAACTGACTCTCAAACAATTCCTCCTCCAGTAGCAATAAGAAATTTTACGGGAAAGTATTTCCAGGAGAGAAAAAAACAAAGAATAAATTTAAAAATAAACGCGATGAAAGTTTCTCGAAGAAAAAAAAATACTCAGCTGCCATTATACAATACTTACCCAAAAAAGTAATAGTTTGTTATGAGAAAAATGAAATACATAGAAAAAATATTTTAATAAATGAAATGAATTTAGTTACTGATAATTTTATTTTGAATATAACTCACAGTATATATATATATATATATATATATATATATATAATATATGTGTGTATATCGACGATATACTTATATATATAACAACGATAGTTAATAATTAAAATCCAACTGAATCCATTTAATTAAGTTATAACTGTATCTGTGCATAAATTATGTAAACTAGATTAATAAAATTAAATTATAACACCACCATCACGCACGTATTTTCAAAAATCATTTCAAAACCAATGGAATGTGTATTAAATATTAAATTGCCATCATAATGTAATTGTGTCTACAAAATATATTAGATTTATATTTAATCAAAAGAAAAACATGTTTTTTTTTAAAAAAATTTTAAGATGAATAAAAAAAAAATTTTACAAGGAAAACCCAAATAAAATGTAAAGTAACAAAAAAAATTTAATAATGCCATTGTTTATAGCTTAATGTTGAAGCAATTCACAATATAATGAAGTTATTCCTGCTATTATTAGTAGTAACAAATTATAGTAAATTCAAGACTGTTAATAAATTGTTGGCTTTAACAAAATATTTCATATATAAGCCATATTAATTAAAATACAAATTTTTTTTAAAAAAAAATCTCTATATTTCTCATTGTTTCACTAATTGCAAGATGAGCGTAAATATTATGCAGTATATAATGGTAAAATTGGAATATATTGGCGGTATTTTATCACTACGGTACTGATCCTAGGAATGTTCCAACAAAATTCACATGAAAGCATACTATCTAAGTAAAAATAATCAAAAATTCTACTTCCGTAACAATCATTGAGCAAAATATATATGCATTGTTCCAATATTCTACTGAAAACAGCATTTTGCAGATCATGTGTGAGCTAGAACCAGGAAGAGCTGACAAATATCAAAGTGTAGTGATTACCTTGGCCTCGGTAGCCTAAGGTTATGATCGCAGATGGCATTTTCATCGAGTCGTGGATTCGAGCCTTGATGTCACTAAAACCCAGCCGCGTAGCGGGGATGATGTATGTTAAATCTTTACGAGATCCCAAGTCCTCTATGGCGTGGGGTCGAAGTTTGGAGAGGGATGTGCCAGCTCAAGTGCGTCCTCGTCGCTTGACCGAGGTTTAAAATTACAAGATCCCTTAACAATAGCCCTCGTGTTACTTCTGAGTACGACATCATAAACAATCAGATCAGTGGCCTATTGAATTGGGACCGATTTATAAGGCTCTTCAACAGTATTAATATACTGAGTTGTTTTTGCGATTCAACGAATATTTTGGGAAGAAAATTCGAAACCTGATAATAGGTCTTTGAAAAAGGATAATGCATAATTTCAAAAAAAAGGGGTGGAACCTAATAAAAATGAAGGAAAAAAATTAGTTCAAGTACATAATTATATATATATATATATATATATATATATATATATATATATATATATAACGAACGCACAGAGAACGCGAGTGAAAGATTCGAAAACAAAACCACAATAAACAAAACATAAAAGCATTGAAAACAACTTTGAGTCACGAAAAACATAAAATAAGGACATTGAGCGCAACGTTGACATTACGACTTCACATAAAACAGGACATCGGAAACGACGTTGGCATTCCGCTTCAAACACACAAGCTATTTTACTCTGATTGATATCGTTAAAAATACTCCTTTTTTTATAAGTCTCAGATTAATGGAACGTTTTTCAGATAACATCACTTAAATCGCATAAGCATACTTCCAGAGCTTACCATTCTGTTGGTTTAAAAGCAGCCGAGCGATTGCGGTAGATAAAATTAGGAAATAACAGAGGAATAAATTGAAATTTGACAGATAAGTGGATTATGGATATACATATTAAATAAAACACCACTAAAAACAAAAGGAAGGAAACACTGATATGATCCTTGATCTTAACCTTCAGGAGGTTAGAATTCGAAAAGAATGCATTGAACCTGACATAAACAAACAATGACTTGAGTTCGTCAAAGTGCAAGGCGAAAGGAAGCTGGAGCTATCATTCTTTCGTATCTGAATGTATAAACGTTATCAAATTGAATTGAAAAGTATTTTGTGGAATTTATGCAACAGCATTTTAAAACCGACCGACCCTTTTGCATAACAGTAAAGAAGAAAAAATGTAATGTGATCATAATTATGATTTATATAATTTTTTTTTAATATTATTGTAGAAAAAGAGAACAAAATTATATAAAATTGAATTTGATTTCATCTATATCCAAGAGAAAATAAATCTATTTATTTTATACAGAAAAAATATTGAGTTGTGTTGACGCACACGAAATATTTTCAAAATCATCCAATTCAATTTATAATTTACGAGTTGTATTTAGAAGTATTTTTTCAAAATATTACTTTTTAAAAATATTCCCAACATTTAAATTATACGTATATAGAAATTATAGTTTTGACCATCAACAAAAATATTCACAATACGTTACCAATTATGAAATAACTCTCGTTTACATATATGTATTTAGATGTTAACTTATTTTCTATTTTGAACAGCATTATTTAATGGGAAGTTATACAACTAAAGACCAAAAAAAGGGATAACTATAAAATAATTCAAAAATGATATATTTTTGTTTCTTTGTTCACAATTTTTTTTTTACACATCTGATTAAAATCGATAAAGTACTTTCACCAACTGAAAAATATTCTAGTGAAAAATGAATGCATAACATTTTTATCTAATTATCGAAGATATTAGCGAATTTTTTTTAATTATATACATTAGCTGTCAAAAAGGGTATTAAAAATTTCAATATTCAAAATTTTGTTTTGAAACACTTGTAAATAAAATTATAACTCAGATTTTTGAGTCATAGATTTAGTTGAGTTTAAAATTTATTTTTCTCTTCAAAACACATTGTATCATCTTTTGAAATAAGAAATTTACAATTTTTAGTAAAATAATTAAGTGGGAAATATGATTGTTGGCAATTAATTTATTTAAATTAGTAAATAATGTAATAGGGAATTTCTACAAATATATAATTATCGGTAATTAATTTATTTAAATTATTAATTATTATAAATATATAATTATTATAAAAATATAATTATTATAAATATATAATTATTATAAATATATAATTATTAACAATCATTTCTAACAAATGTGTTAAATTATTCTAAGTAATATGCCGTAAATAGCACAAATTTCTTTTTAAAATATGTAAATACAAATGCCTTGTTTCAACCATGGTTCATTTAACTCCAAACATGGAAGCAAAAATGTTAAAGTATTTTCTACATTTCGACACACCTTATACGCGAAAGACTCAAGCCATGTATAAGTCAACAATGAAAAACTTGACAGTAAGCTTGTAAAGGAAACAAAATTCCCAAAAAGTCATTTACATAATATTTTATCATTTAAATCCTCTTATTACTAAATGCCACTCAACATTTTTATCAAAATTGTTTTCACACAACCTAACTGACGATGTTACATTTAATCCTATAATCTGTGATCGTCTTTTTTTTTTCTAATAACTTTCACTACCGCGTAGGAGTGACGCTTTCAAAATACCAGAGATGACATGCGAAATTCACTTCACTTCTTATTGCATGGTTTGTGATGCCACATATCCACAAGATTAACTTACGGGATATATCTGTCATATCAATCCCTTGTGAAGCGTACCCGTCGATAGAGTAGGAAGCGAAAGTGACAGGAAGAATTTGCCTTTTGTGTCGATGAACTAGAGGTAAGGAAAAGAATAAAAAATAACGTTTAGGTGACTTCCTCTTTGAGTAGGATTTGATACAAAACGTAATTGCTATACGTCTTTATGACGGAACAATAAATGTTTGACAGACGAAAATTGCAATTATTGACATTATGTCTGGTAAATAAAAAAGGAGGAAAAGAAAGCAAGATGTTCTTTGAGTGTTACATTTGTTTGTCAACTGACTCTAATTGATGGATTTTTCTTTCCATATTTTTTTGAGGAACAATGGAGACAAGAATTAAATGTTGAATGTAAACTTCGTGTGTGTGTGCATGAAAGACATAAACTGTAATTATTTTACAGAGAATTACAACAAAAAAAAAAAAAAAAACGATACTTGTAATGAAATATAAAAATAATAAAAAAAATATTTTTTCGTGTAACAGAAATTTTATCTACCCTTTCTTTTCAAAATTTAAATTGTTAAATTTTGTATTCAACAAAGTTTCATAATCTGATATCAAAACGTTTTTACTTATCAATTCAAAATTTCACCTTTACATCACTATTTAACCAAAATATGAGATCATATATGGGGGGAAAAAAATTTAATGTTCAGAAAATCACATTGTATAACACACTGATTGCATAATAAAGCATTCTTACTATCTGCACTGGATTGTTTCATCCATTTTTAAGCGAAAAATTGAAAAAGAATTTTTAAATTGAGTATGTTTTCATTAATAAAAGGAAAACTTTACACACACACACACACACACACACACACATATATATATATATATATATATATATATAATCAAACAATAATGCATATTTATGTATTTTAAACAAATAACAAGCTTTCATGTCATCATTTAATGTTTTGATTGCTAAATATTCTCAACATTTTTTTAAACATCCCGCAGCTAAATGTGTATAAAAAAAATCTAAGAAAGGAATATATATCTTATAGATAACGCATATTTGGAAATATTGATTTGTTAATTAATTATAATAGATTCTTTGAATCGTTTTGACTTCATTTACTTTGTAACGACTCAGTTCGCTGTAATTACCTTCAGCACCATTAATATTAGGATTATCAGTTTTTGATAAAAACTTACTTTTCTTTAAGAGAGCAAAGCACTTACTGAAGAGGCCTAAGAATTACATAACGTGTGTCAGAATGTTACATAAGAGCGTGATTTAATGAGAACTGATCCACCCTGTTGCAAAAGACTTCACAGACGACCATTCTTTTTCAGTTCAACAACGTGTGGAACAACACTGAATTAAAAAAAAAAAAAAAACTTTTTCTCAAGAATGGAAATAAATGGAATATTCGCTTTTTCGCATGGCACACGCTTACGAAACTGGAAAAAAATTCTTTTGATTGAAACCACTAAATTGCACCGGCCGAAACGTGCAACAGATAAAGCACGAACCCAAACGAAGGTAAGATAGTAACAAAAGAAGAAGGAAAAATAAAGTTTAAACAATGTTTCTCTCAATTCCAGATCCGTGTTTTAAATTGAGGGCCTCTCTTTCTAAGGCCTTGGTAAGAAATAAAAATAGAAAAATAAAAAAAAGAAGACCCCAGCCAGATGGGGAGTGGACCTTGAACTGGTATTTCGATGACCCCATGGAGTGTAATCCCCTTGCATATGATTATCCAGTTCACCCATTTGGGGCACCCGATGCAAAAAAAAAAACTTTTGCAAGTTTTCTATGTTCTGATAGTCAAATGTAAAGATAAATTTTTAATTCGGCTTTGGTTTTGCAGAATCATTGTTTTGAAGAATGAACAATTAATCCTAATAACGAAACCAAACTTATATTTAAATAATCACTTAGGTTTACCAAATACTTTTATAACGTTCAACAGTAATTCTACATCGAAACTTTCTCATTTGATATATTTTGCAATCCTTCTTTCAATCTTCCTCTTTCATTCTCCTTCTTCTAAATTTAAACATCCAAGTTATTACATTCTATTACGCTCCTTTCTCATTTGGAAAGGGGAGAGAAATTTCACACATGCTTTTAACAATACTTCTACGTTAATGCACATTTGTACGAATTCGCAATTATTCAAAGATTTCGAAGTTTTGATAAATAAAAATATGAGTTAAAGGATATTTGACAAGCAAATATTAAAAAACGTAAATATTGAAAAGATTTCTATAAAATTGGAATATTCATTCAAAACAAGATAAGTTTTAACATTCCAAAGTACGCAACCTTTTTTTTATTGTCAGGAAAATTCGAAAAAAATATGAGAAAAAACTGGAAGTGGAAAGTTATTCGTGATAACTTTTTTTTGTCGAATTAGATCAATAGAATATTTTTAATGGACCTCGAATTTATAAAGGATGTAGAACTTATATCTGAATTGGTATCTTTAACTTCCAAACTTCCACATTATATCATATACTGTAATTGTAGAAGGAATAAACTTACTAAACGCATTACAATTAAGAGCTACACGATGGTTACATAACAAATTTGTAACAATTGATGTATTATTTTCTATGCATATAAATCCTTCATTTTCATAATGTTATTACATACATAAATTTTAAACGTGATCCATTAATTAAATTGAGATAAAATGCTCAATTCGGGTCATTTTAAAATTAACTTAGCTGCTGCTTAATTTAAAGAATATATTAAACAAATAACTTAATTATGTATAAATATTTATTTCATTTCTATGTTTCAGATGGAATTCTTAGGGAAGTTCTAAACAGTAAATCATACACTTCTCAATGAATTTTACACTTCTCTTCTCAATTTTTTCCTTCCATAAAACGCCTTTCAAAGTAAAAGCAAATAAAATATACTTTTTTAAACTAAACTTTTCAAAACTTTTAACAGTTGATTTTTTTTATCGAAACAACTCTTGAAACTTGTAATAAAAGTAACTTAATGCAATAAAATATAATACATCCACCTTACAAAAATTAGGAAATATTTTCTCATTTCAACAAATTACTTTACAATTGTATATGATGGGTTTTGCAATACGCTCATAAACAAAACAAACAGCAATTTATTAGGGGGGGAAAGTATAAGCTTACAGAAATATTTTGGTAAAATATAATTGTTCTGCAACTTATCAGTATGAAACGCTCAATGAATGATTTGACACTCAAGCATGAATTCTCTTAGTCTCTCATGAATCTTAAGAACGAAGTCAATAAACGACGTTTAATTTATTCCAATCCTTTTTTGAAAACTTTTTATTAATTGCATTCCGTGAGAAATAGTTCAAATACACTTATCCATAGCTAACTAGTTTTCTGTATAAACTCAGCATTAGACCTTCCCACGATCTCATTTTCGATATGATTTATTAAGCCACTGGTACAATTCCCCGCCTTATGACCTTTAACCATCCTTTAAGCACCCCTTAAGGTTCTCCCCATCATCAATAATACTTCTCGAATGACCCTTAAATAATCCACCCACTGTCTAGAACTTGCTACAAAGGAACTATAATCTTAATTACACGTCTGAAAGATAATGTTTTTGATAAAAACTACTTTGCTTTTTAAACGCTGCATAAATCAAAATAAAATGCAGTTAATTCAATACAGGAAATTTGTTTCCTGTATTGGAAGAGTTAAAAAATATATATATAATTGCCGAAGAAAGGATTCTTGCGACTCAATTATTAGTAAATATCTTATTTCTTCTTACATTCTTAGGAAAAGTAACCTCTGAATTTTTTGACGTATTTTTAAATGTATTACATTTTTAAATGCACTTTTAGTTAGAATATAATGTTAAATTTATACGCTGATTTTCAGAAGTTTAATTTCGAATTCATTTTTTTTTTTTTCAAAACTTCCTCGATGACTAAGTTTTCACGTTTTATAAATTTAAGGGTTTCTTTTTGATTTTCAGAGAAATATAAAAATTAATTCCTTTTACATAAATATTTTTATTTGTGGTTGCATTAATTCGATTTCTCGTTTTAAGAGCAGAGTAAAGTGTCGCTATTGAGCAAAATTCAGGCTTAAATCTCCTTTTATAATTCAAGAATATACTACTTATTGTTTTTAAGGATTTAACATAGCTTATGGTCGTTTATCCACGTTGTTTCAACAAAGTGAATTCTAAAAACACTTTTCATAACAAGAGTTTTAAAGTGCTCTAAAATTTATACAAGTAACCACAATATCATATGAGAATATTAGATTTTCTTTGGCTTTACAATAGGAGTCTCGTTACTATAATTAGAAACAGTGAGTATTTATTTATGAAATTTTCTTAATATTTTGGTATGTAAATTTTAATTAAACACATATGAAACAAATTTCCTAAAATTAATTTCTTTGAACTTATATCATAACATCAATAACTATTAGCATTACATTAAATTACGCAATATATTAATATAACATTACACTACATCATAAAATTTATGCGAGGAGTTTATTGATTTGCGCTTCACCTTTAAATTTATTATGAATCCTCTGCATTTCAAATTTGGGAAGCGCATGCATCCATATATCCTTATGGAATTGATATTGATAAAATCGATGTACATGTCTTCACACAACAGGTGAAAGCAGGAGTTCACTAGTTATTTTCTTTGGAGATGTGGAAGGGGGTGGGTGTCAAGAATCCTTTTAACAGTAAAATTAATACAATGGACCTTTCTCCAGAGAAATTTCGCCTCACAAAGATCTCTTATATATAACTGTATAATTTAAATGTATGAAGAAAAAAAAATAAAATTACTAATGAAATGAGTAAGTGATATTGAAAAATAATTAGTACAATTAAAATATAGTAAATGAATAAACGTGAGTGGGTTTGCTTCTTAGTAAATACAACAATATCAAAAACACGTACAATTATACTTCAGAATAATGTAATATACAAATAAATACTGCACGTATAAGTATATTATACATAATAACAGAAAAATTAAATTTTCAAAGATACTTCGGCGAGAAGACTTTTTTTCCATGGATAAGAACAAGACGTTTCTATCAGGTATTTCTAATGACAAACACACAAATTCGTCAAATAACTACCTGTGTAAATTATTGCATCCATTTATAATAAAAAAAAAGCGGAACGTAATTGATTGTCACTAAATATAGAAATTTTTAGAACATATTTTTTAAAAAAAATATTTCCATGTACAAGGTTATGAATTACAAAGGAATCCATAAATCTCTGATAATGTGCCAATGTATAAAATCAATCCATCGATAGAATTTGAAAAGTTGATGACTAAGCGCAATTTTCACATTTTAATGGCTCGAAACTATAACATTTAAGTAAAATTACAAAATAGCACTAAAAATGAAAGAAACGTAAGACAGGTGCTATTTTATCCGGTTGGATTTCTTTGACAAGCTCGCGTTTCCATCGTTTACCTATGTAAAGCCTGGAATTCCCTTTATAACAATGAAACCTTTGAAAAGATCAGTATCGTGTTCGGTCTAAGATTATCTCATCCTGCTGAGAAGGTCACACTTTAGTGTTTATGGCGAAGTTAAAATGTTTTAAGTCTTTGTTCATGAAAAAGGAGTGGGAGGTGGGATACACAGCGGTTGTTGTTTTTCTCTCGTAGAGATTTACATAATATATAAATATACCCGGATGGTCTGGAGTCTGATTTCAGTTTCAGATGAAGAATTTGTTTTAAAAAAAAAAACACTCGAAAATAGAAAGGTTATAGTAAAAAGTAAACTGTCTGACACTTTGGAAAATTACCTACCCGTATGCATCCATCACATTTCGCTTCAAAAAGTGTTAGCTTTTTAATTTAAAATTATATGCTTTGAAATAAGTCTTAAGGCTCTCGATAATGGAGCGTTCAAAAAATCCAAAACATGACAAAAAATATTCAATTAAGGATTCGAACTTAGTTTTTGGAAAGTAAATTTCCAAAGCATTGAATTGCAATGTAACACGCAAACATTCAAATAAAATGTATCAAGGAATGAGCTCCTTTCTCTTAAATATTTTTAAAGAACATAAGACAAAATTATAAATATATTTTAAGTTACAAAGATTAAATGTTATGTCAGTTCCAATGATTATGAACAATGCAAAAATCTTCGTTCGCTCTCTCTCTCTCTCTGCCATCAAATAAAACTTTAATCAAATAATGTTTTACAATACTCTAATTCTGTTTACGTTCCTTATGAATGAACAATTAATTTCTTTTAAAATGAAAGCATGTTAATTTGACTTAATCCACTGCAGCGAAACAGTCAGTGTTATTGGAGAAGAATACTTGCATTAAAATTATGGTATGACAATGATGAATTATTACGGTAACCCATTGACATGTGAATTTTAAAGTATTATGAATGTTGCTTGTAATAAAATTAATATTAATTTAATATGGCTTTTCAAAAAGAAATTCTTCGCTTCTGGTTTAACATGTTTTAATCATAAGAATACATACCAGAATGCGTTTCATAGTGGTAACGCATTAAAGTGTATTATACAGCTTAATAAAATCATTCATTCTATAATTTTATTACGCTATAATTTAATGCTTCCGAAGAAAAAAAATGCTTTAAATTATTCGGTATATAGATGCTGTTTCCGACATTACAATGAAATCAATTTTTACATTCAATATTTAGACGAGTCTTAAAATTCTAAACTGTACTAAATATGAAAGATAAAGAAACGTGTTACTAGCAGATGATAGAAGAAAAAAAATCTTAAAAACCAACAAGACAACAAAATTTCAAAAATTATGTAGTTCATAATCACAGATTTTTTTTAGAAACTTTTTTATTTAAGCAACGAAGCCAGTTTTATGTAAAAATAAAGTTCGAAGTATTTCTAACATAACCGAAACTTTATACCAATAGTAATTTTACACATACTATTATTTAAGTGGATTTTTTTAAATCGGATTTCAATTTACCAATGTAAAAGTACAAATATAGCTTTTTATACGAGCGCCTGTAGAAAAGCATTTCTGGTGGCAACGCATTCCTCACATTTTAATTACTCAAAAATAAAATTTTCATATTCTTGCAACCGGAATTCGTATAGACGTGTTCAGTTAAATATTGCATCTAAAGTAAGAAAAAATATCTAACCGCAAATTGAGCTTTCGGGCAATTGTAAATTTTTATCCACCACAGAAGTTGTCACATGAATATATATTTTAAGTCAGTGCACCACGTCAATTTCGTGCGTTTAAACTTTTCTCTTGTTCGGATTTCGTTTTTGTACATCGTACAAGTACATCGCTTAAAATACTTAAATTTAACGCGGTTGTTTAACGTAAGGCTATTCATAATATTAACGGTTTGCCACTCTGTTGCCGTTGGAAGCAAAATCTAGCTTTACAGTCTGCGTTTGGCATATTTATTTACTGGCTGGTGCCTCGAGCGCAAACAACTAGACATTCGCGCCACGGGGATGACTAGAAAGGTCAGAGTTAGACACGAGCCATATGAAGATTGATATTCTTGCCTAGTGTATAAGCTCTCTTTCAATAGAGGTATAAGACAGATTGTCTCTAAGTAAGTATGCAACAAGTGAGTCGTCTCTAATGTTAAATCTATGGGGAAATTATGAATCTAGAATTTGCCTATACACACATACATATAATATATATATATATATCACGTAAAGTTTAAAAATTCAATACATAGGTTAAAATGCAAATAACAATTATGTCAACGTCAACTGAATTCATTTAAGAATTTTTAAAAGAGATTCCAATATTGTACCAGACATTCATTAGAATTTTTATAAACTACATCTGCATTTCCTTTTGAATCACCAGTTCAGAACTGAAAAAGCACAATCAAAATGCCATAATTATTTGAATGTGAGTGGGTGTGTTACAAATGGCATTTGACTGGTCGCGAAATTTTAAAAAGATAAAAGCCTTTGCTGTTTCTTATCCCCCGTATATTCAATCAATCAATCAATGTAACGAATTAAAATTTACAAAGGAAAACATTTCTAATTATTCACCTTTCTGAATTTGGCAATATTTATCCTATACATTTATCCTTTTTTTAAATTATCAGAGGTATTAAGAGGACATTTTTGCTTAGAAAGGTAAAACTGCTATTTAGAGTCAAGATCATCGAAGATTTGAGACATCATTTTAATGCAGGTCGTACTGTGGAATATGAGTTATAAGGTAAACTTCTAATTCTTTTTGTATCTTCAGTGTCAGTAAGATTTCGTTGAGCTGAAATCAGTACTGATGTCGGCTCAATATTTTGACTGAGGTTCAGGAAATACGATAGAACTGATACATTTGATTAACTCTTAAGCGAAATTAGCTAAATAAATTACACATACCTAAAATGAGAAAAATTGATAGAATGATTAATACAACTACTCTATTTTATTTTGGAATGTAACTTAAGGTTTTCTTACTCATAAAAAATATCACAAGTTTTAATATTTAAGAAAGTTTATCTTCGAACCAAGAGCGTTTGAAATATTATTGAATACTTTCATGAGCAAACGATTTTCCTTACGATCGAAGAAAGGTTAACTTTTGACGATCATTGAGAAATGAAGCGAACTGATAAACCAGATGTGACAACTTCAATTTTTTCAATAATAATTATTATTTTAAATCTAACTTTTAACTCTGAAAACTAAGGAATAGTATCTAAAAAGAAGTTACACAACTACAATAATTACTAGAATTAGAAATAAAAAAAAAAAACAGGAAATATTTGAGCAGCATTGAAAAATACTGCATCTAAAGAACATTACTTTACACGAATAATGAGAGATTTCATTTTTGAGGGACTTCATATCAAAAGAATATCGAAAACTGTTGCTTCTGAAAAACATTATTTTCCCAAATATTGAAAGATATTGTATACTAAAACATTATATTCCAAAAATGTCAGAAGATATTACATTTGAGAAATGTTAGATTTCATTCACAATCCTATAAAGTAATAATTATGATTAGATGAAACTTTTTTAGCTTTAATACCCAAAATATTGCATAACTTTAATAATAATATTTTATTGGTATACTTGTGTATTTTTTAAAGGAATTTTAAATGTAAAGGTATCTTTTAATAATACATATATGTTATAGCCCAGCAAATAAAATAAATGAAAAACAATAAGGGTTACAAGATTTTCACATTCTCCGTAGAAAAGCAAAATGTAATATAAAAATTCCATAAAAGTACGGAAAATAATAACTTTTAAACAAGATTGAAAATTCTTATGAAACAGTTTTTCTCTTATTTCAATGATTGTTTTAATCTGAAATGTTTACTCTTTACACAAATGAGCACTTTTTAAAAACAAAATGTCTTATAAAACTTTTACACTATTAAAATTAACCTATTCTTTTTATAATTTTATGGATATATGGTTCCTTTTTTATGTATAAACCAATAAAAGTCAGAATATTTTCTTGCTCTTTAATATTTTTTGACTATATTTTTGATTTTTACCATTGAAAACTGATTATAAGCAATTTTAATCTTCAAATGTAATTCAAAAACTAACAATAGAATTTATTACCAACACAGTTCTCAAATTTTCAATTAAAAATAGTTTTATTAGATTAATCCTTTCAGAATGTTTGTTAATATTCTATTCAACAAATAGAACGATTGAAAGTTTAGAGTGTAATGATTTTAACACCAGATGTATCCGAATTTAATCTAAATAAGAGATAAGATTATACTAATTAAATTTCTGGAAATAAACATGAATTTAATAACACGTTATATTTGAAGGACCCAATGCAGAAAAGTGGAAGACGAATGAAATTATTTTTTTAAAAAATATCTATATGGTTTCTTCTTTGCAAATTTTATTGCCTTATGGAAGCGAAATAGGTCCGTACATATGAAACATGTATGGCGTAGGTATGGACTATTTTCCCTGCGCGACCACAAACACGTGAGGTGCACCACAAACGACAATTTTTGATGAATGTTTAATGCGAATTTTATTCAAAACATCTTTCTTAGATCTATACTGCATAATAATAGGTTTCAAGGAGACCATGATATTTAGTTTATTTAAAATGATGTTAAATAATTTATGGATATAAGTAACCATTATATTGACAAGGGGAATTTAAATATGTTGCGGCTTAATCTCATTAATCTACAAATGCGACGAACTTGTTTGACAAAAACTTTTCAGACAAATATCGTTATGTAAAGGGGCCATCATAGAAGTTTTTTCGAGATTTTTATTAGAGGAAGATTATACGTTAAAATGAATAAAGAACATGAATATTTTTACCTCTTTTATTACAAATTATTTTTAAAGGAAAATCACACGAGTCGTTTAGTATATCAACTAGAATAGAAATAGTATGATGAAAACTAAAATTATATCTAACTTGTTTAGAAGAGAAGGAACTAAAAATCTCTGTGTCCGACTGTCTTTTTACGTGAAAACCCCATGCTCCAGAATATCGTCATAATAAATGTTTGAGCACGATAAAAAAACGGATGCTTTAATTTTAGGAATTGTTTTAATCAGTTTTTCAAAATATACTCCTGTATAATTCAAAGAAATGTAGTTTCTGCCAATTTTACTTCCCATTTAAGACATAAAAAGTTTATCCTAGAATATTTCTTTTCTTTACAATAGTGAACACATCTGCGTTAAAATTGTTATACTGGCCAAGTGAATGTCAGTCATTTATATTACAATTTATGAGCTTGCATATCCCATAGAACAGGGGAGGACAAATAGCTGCCCGCAGGTCACATGCTGCCCGCTATTAGTTTTTGGTGGCCTGTCAAAGCAGTTAGAAAAATCCAGCCTTGAATCGGAATTTGTTTCCCGTGAGCAACCGAAGATAGGTCTCGCATTTTCCACTAAGACTTCCACATCAATACGTAAGCGCAGAGATTTTCTGGTTGATTTGGTGAATTTTCATTATGTTTTTGCAACAGTAAATATATTAATTTCCAACTTTATTGAAGCTATGGACCTTCCGAAAAAAAGTAAAATCATTTTAAAATATGGCTATAAAGCGCTTATCAGTGTATACAGAAACCAATAGAAATTAACAACACTTAAGGCATCAAATATTATCTAATGAATTTAACAGGGCTGCAATATTTTACTAAGTAATAGATTTTAATTGAGAGCAAACCGATCGTTTCACCCAGTTCGAAACAGTTGGGTTTTAAAAAGTAAATAATACACTTTCATTTGTTTGTATATTCCCAACAATACAACAGAAGAACACGTTTAATACATAAAAGAATATAACAAGTGTATAATTTGACAATATACTTGTAACAATATGATTTTAAAAGAAGGAAGTAGGAGGTTTAAGTGAGATTGTAGATTTATAAATTACTGTTATTTCACAATTTCTGCAAAATTATTTTTTTTACAAATCGTAAAGTAATATGGTTCTATTGTAAGATTTCGAGTGTCTGTCAGATCTTTTCATCCGACTTAATAATAATAACTGTCCAAAAGGCACAACGGAAAATTGTTAGTCTCACAAATGAAACATTCTCTCCTTTTATAGTAATAAAAACATTTAAAAGTACATGACAGCTTAAGAGGCAAGAAATAGTTGCATAAATTGTAATAAAATCTACTATTCTAATAAATATTAGAACATATTTTATTTATCAGTCCCTCGCTCATGGCTGCAAAAACTGATCTGTCCCCCATAGCTACTAGTTACAACTACCATAAACAAAATTATTTGGAAAACCTTATTACCATGCTCCACCAATTACGACTCAGTGAAGTGCATTGACAATTGAATCCATATCCCATACATGAATGAATTTTACTACACAACATTAACGTAATACCTCAAAGTATAAACTGAATTAATGATGAAAACCAGTTCAAGATCTTTTTTTATTATTCCTTCACCACTCTGTTCACGTGGTGCGAATAATCAACCAATTTATTTATCACTTACATCTTTTCTTATTTTAACCCCGGGCAAGTATATATATTTTTTTATTCCTTCAGTGGCTGAAGTATTTGGAATGCCTTGCAGTGGATTACGTACCCCCCAATTAAAGGTCGGGCCACTGTGAAACAAAAAAGAATCAAAGACTTACGATGCGGGGTTAATTAATTGTTCGGAAACGTTTTAAACAGGCGGGAATTATTTCCTGAAGTTCTCATCCCTAACTTTCATCAAGCGATTCTAAAACAAACAATTGAAGCATATTTCAATTCAGAATAAATTACCGCACGTAGAAAAATGCATGAATGGTGTTTATGAGATGTTGTCATGAAAGAATAAAGAGTAATTACGGTTCTTGCCTTTACATTAAAATAAGTTGAAAGGTCCTATGGGTGGTGATAAGTTTGTATTTTAAGAGTTAAAACCTTAAGTGTTTACGAGTTAATAGCTCTATTTGATTGTTCAGAAAAGTTTTGATAGGATCGAAGAATAAATCATGTCAACAATCCTTATTTTAGAGGAAGAATATGAAAAGGAGTTATTTCTACGCAGCACGGAAATATAATTAGTTTCATAGATTGACTCTTATTGATTACATCACACACATTCTAGGAACATCCATGTAAATGTTTTGAAAGATGTTTTATTTTCAGATTCAAAAGTTAATTTCAGTTCGCATTCTATAAAAGAAATATTTGAACATAATTGAGATTTCTTAGAAAAAAATAACTAGTAATTTTTACCACGCATTTACATTTAATTATAATTTTAATTACGTCATTTTAGTAATTCACGAACTCAAACCATTTCCCTACGTTTCGAAAAATTACGAATTAAATGTATACACAACAATGCATAACTTTAAAAAAGTTTATATATATATATATATTAACGAGTACAGTAAAATGATAGTTAATTTTAACTACTTTCCTTCGTTTCCTTTTACCCTTTTATAGTGCGATTTACAAGAATGTACCATCTGTAAATTGTTTTCAATGAAAATGAATCAAAGTGAATGCAACGCCCTATTTTATTTTAACAAAATTTAATTTCATTAATAAGAAATACGGCTTATTAAATTATCATTCTTTTAATAAATCTATTTACACTAACGGCTTAATACTGGAAATTATACATAACTTTCGCTATTCAACTCTGAAAAAAGGAGTACTTCATTATTAAACGAAAGTGTTAACAGAACACACGGAAGTACAAAAAAACTCATTCTTATTTTAAGATGACAAGTGCAAAATACAAATAAAACATTCAAGAAACAACACAATTTAACACACCCTTAGAAAACTTGTTAAAAATGCAGCGGTCAATTGTCTACCGGTTGTATTGAGTAGATAAACCAAAACAATATTGAACAACAACTTTCTCTCTCTTTGAAGTATAATATATACACACAAATAAAACTAGTAAATCCAATATCAAAATGCATAATGTAACTAACTAAACTGGTAGCAACGTGACATGCTTTCGGGAGCGAAGTGATACATAACAACCAAGAAAAACACTAGTGCATAATATCCAAGTTGTTTGAAAGCATCGAAGAGCTAGTTACAGACTATTAACACTCACTTACAGGTTCAGTAAAATGTAATCCTCTTTATTTCTCCACTGAGATAGATGAGTGTTCCGAGTATTGCTTTCGACTGTTTTGTTGATGACTATCGACTGGAGAGGAGAGAAGCTTCCGTGTGCTCGCAAACAGGAAGAGCTAATCGTTTGAGGTGTGTGGAAGCAGCTGATCTTTGGCAACACAATTACGATTCCGAGCAAAGGAAAATGTTTATTCATTTGGTGTTCATCATTCGCAACCTTTTTTTTTTTTATTAAGATTCAAAACAAAATCTCCATGTTATTTCCTCAATGATGCATATCAAATTTCGACTTTTATCCGTTGGATCTGTTACGATTGACTGTAAGAAAATAAATATGAAACTAAAATCTACTCAAGGAGGGGAATGATTGATTTTTATTTCAAACACAACCACTTTTTAATTACTTAAATTTTAAGTATTACCAGGATTTATAAAAGACGTATGTACACTTTATTAATTCCAAACAATATTATTAATTAATAAATGATTCATTTTTATCTGAAGTATACAGATGTGAATATCTTTTATTTTACTATTCTATAATACTATACGGAAGCCAAGAGAAATAGTATAACAGTGCTGATGAATCAACAGCCCCATGTAAATACAAACACAAAAGGGAAACAATGTTAAGAAAACTCTTGGATAAAGGGCCAGCGTCCTAAAAACACAAATGAAGAATATTATTTTGTCTGTAGAGAAAGATGAAATCCCAACTGTAACGTTCAACTCCATAAATTAATTCGAAAGTCCTTTCGCTTTCTTAATATTTTATTAATAAATGCAACCAATAGCAGTTAATAGAAAAAAGCATTATACTGTATGAAATAAATCGATTCCTTCTTCTAGAATTCGTTAGAGTATGAGTATATCTAGAATGCGAGGACAAGAACACTAGCAGATGATTACCGAATGTATATCTAAGTTCCGTGTTACAAATTACTCAAAAATAGATATTAATGTAAAATTCTTATGCTAAATGAGATCCCGTGATATCGTCATCAGGGTTAAGATGACTTCTCAAATATGAACATGGTCAAAAATAGTTACTAACATGAAATATATTTCATAACCTCATATATATATATATAATATATTTAGTACATAGAAACTATAGAAATTAAGATCTGCAAATATATTCCGATTATATTTCATTAAAACACAAATATTAAATAATTTTAAAATGTTATGAAAAATATATGAATCTCAGATGTAAATAAATTTGTGCTACAATATATTGTGAGGGTCTTAATTATATGAAAGAAATTCCATTCACAACTATTGTATATTAAATTTTTTTACTTCCAAAAATATGATATCGTAAAGTAAGAATTTAGTAAAATCATTAAAATTAAATTGATTTTTAATTGTTTTTATTTCGTTATCATTATTTAAATTATGTCAATTAATTAAAATAATAAGTTTCTCGAATTATTGCGAAAAAGAATTATTACTTTTCGTTAAAATACATATTTTAATATGTTTATTAATCTGCTTTACCAATAATTTTGAATTGAATGAAAATTTTGCTATCTAATAATTAGTTGTACAAGAAAATTCAACTGTTTAGATAATCAATAATAAGTCGTTCTGTATTTTTTTTATTTCTTGTACTTAACGATATCATTAATTTTAAATTAAATATAAACATTTAACAGAATTATTTGATGAGTTCGGAATTTTTCTTGGTATAACGAGACTTTGATATTAATCTATACCATTGATATGAAAATACGAGAATGCTAAAATTGATTAATCTATACCATTGATATGAAAATACGCGAATGCAAAAAATGATTAAAATCATTATTATTGTTGCTTTTATTATTTCAATCTTAAAAAGGCACTTAAAATATTCAAAAACATTTAAAAATTTCTTTTACAGCTATTTAGCAAGTCACGAAATAAGAAAAGAAAAGTTTTTCCTCATTATTTTTTGTTTATTATTTTTATTCTGCCATACGGAAAAATTTCAATCATCATACGTCTAATCATGCGATCGTTTTTAGAATAATTACACAGAATGCCAATACACTAACTATGAAATCAAGTTTAATACCTAGGTTTCTTTTCCTGACCTGAAGTAATTCTTCAACTGTCACTGTTTATGAAAACTAATATTTTTTACTCTTCCTCGGTTTCTAAGAAAATAATAATAAAGATTAATTTTCATGGCGTGACTTTGGGGAATAACGAATCTTCAACACAAGTGTTGAAAGGTGAAAATTGTGATGAAAGGAATACACATCCACCACCTGTTGTCATTCTGGGTGATTCAAGTACACACACTTCCCAGAAACATCACCAAACTGCAATCGAGATCAATGTCTTCATTTCACAAAGAAAATAAAAATTAAAAAATAGATCTTACGAAAGCTTGCCTGAAGTAGTCTTCAAATGACACTGAGAATCGCTGCACAATTTATGATGTGGGATAGATTATTATGAGTCCCATCACACACACACATACAGCAGTGGCGATCGGGTCAGTAACCAGCCGGTTAGGTGCTCCAAAGCCATCGATCATTGTGTCAGATAACTACAACGTGATGTTGCCACATCCACTTGTCTAATAATGATTTATAAAGATTTCCCCATTAACCTTTCTTCTTTTCGCACTCGTGAAAGTGGATTCATTTCTCTAACTGCTTCGCGCTAACTGCGACTGTTGGCATGAGGGAATGGAGAAAGTGCTGCTCTTATATGACTTACTTAGGCCTTTATTCGACTAAGTGGAGAAGAACAAAACTGGGAACACTTTTTCCAAATAAAAATGGTGCAATCTAAATATCCCAGTTTGATTTCCCTTTATATCATACTTAGATTTCAAAGAGTTAAAGAAAGTAAAATTTTTTTATTATACTTCCTTTTTTTTGTACATTAAAAATTTTATATATTTTTTTTCTTATACACATCATTTTAATGTACACACACACGCACACATACACACACACACATATATATAAAAGGTCAATTGAAAAGTCCCCGGCCTTCCATAGTGAAACACATTTTTTTGGCAAAATTAGTTTTTTTTATTCAACATAATTCCCTTCAAGTGTGAAACACTGATTATAGCGACCCTCCAACTTTTCGATACCATTTTTGTAGTACGATTTGTCCTTTGCTTCAAAATAGGCCTCAGTTTCGGCGATCACCTCTTCATTCGACGAAAATTTCTTCCCAGCGAGCATTCTTTTGAGATCTGAGAACAAGAAATAGTCGCTGGAGAATACGGTGGATGAGGAAGCAATTCGAAGCCCAATTCATGGATTTTTGCCATCGTTTTCACTGACTTGTGACACGGTGCATTGTTTTGGTGAAGCAGCACTTTTTTTCCCTTCAAATGCGGCCGTTTTTCGGCGATTTCGTCCTTCAAACGGTCCAATAACGCTATGTAATAGTCGCTGTTGATGGTCCTTCCTTTTTCAAGGTAGTCAATGAAAATCATTCCATGCGCATCCCAAAATACAGACGCCATAACCTTGCCAACCGATTGTTGCGTTTTCCCACGCTTTGTAGCGGGTTCATCGAGTGCAGTCCACTCGGATGACTGTCGATTGGACTTCGGAGTGAAATGATGTTTCATCCATTGTCACATATCGACGCAAAAACTCGGGTTTATTAGGCTTGATCATTTTCAAACACTGCTCCGAATCATCAACTCGTCGTTGTTTTTGGTCAAAAGTGAGCTCGCGCGGCACCCACTTTGCACAGAGCTTTCTCATATCCAAATATTCGTGAATGATATGATGTACACGTTCAGTTTATATCTTTAGAGTGTTTGATATTTCATTCAATTTCAATTTAAAGTCATTCAAAATGATTTTGTGGATTTTTTTTAATGTTTTCGTCGGTAACAGCCTCTTTTGGGCGTTCACCGTCTTCGGTGCTCATTTCCCCACGTCTAAACTTAGCATACCAATCCTTGATGATTGGTTTTCCTGGGGCAGTGTCCGGAAACTCGGCATCAAGCCAAGTTTTTGCTTCAACTGTATTTTTGCCCTTCAAAAAGCAATATTTTATCAACACGCGAAATTCCTTTTTATCCATTTTTTTCACAATAACAAAAGTTGCTTCACTCAAAATGCTATAATTCACAAATTAATGATCCGACAGCTGTCAAATTTATACACGCATCTTTTGAGGGTTAGGGCTAATAAAAAAACATATGAATTTAATTCTAGTAGCGCCATCTATGTGTCAGGCCGGGGACTTTTCAATTGACCTTTTATACACATAAGAACATCTGAAATGGGCATGTACTCTCTGGAAGAAATGGAATTCATCGAACGACAGAATAAAATCATTCTTACAAAATGAAATAATTAAAAATGAAAGAGCGAAGCTCACGCCATTAATGTGAAGTTGGCCTCCGGAGAGAGATCGGTAGGTATGTTAACAACGATATTAGATGTGTTCTCATGATGAGAAGGTAGAAATTATAAGAATCGACGTTTAATTCCAGAGGATTACACGATTGCTAAGGTTGACTTCGTTCATGACTTGGACTTATCTTTAATTATCGGTCAGATAAGTAAAACTTTTCGATACTCATTAGTTGCATAGGTGTGAAAGATTACGAAATTATATACCCATATAAGTTCTGAATCATCTTAAGTACCTAAAATAGATATCAGTTTTAGTTTCTACTGACTTTTTCACTGATTTTTTAATGCATAAATTTTATTGAGTTGTGATAGTTCAAATGTATACGAAGAAGTAACGAAGCTGGGGAAAGTTAGAATTCAAAGAATAAGTTATAACTTAATTGTACAAATAGAAAGGTAGGCACAAGAATTAGTTTGAAGCTATTACATTAAATGTAACAAGGAATTTCTCAGAGAGAAGCAAATAAAAATTAAATTGCAAAGAATATAAAATTCTAAAGAATGTTTTAACAAATACTAGTATTATATTTTCTCATACTGAATTATAATTGGTTCCGGAATCTAAGGAATACGAGGAATAACATTTTATTTAATGATCCAGCACTTTCACCTATAATTGTCTCATTTTTTCTTGCTTTTAATTTTTTTTAAGAAACAACGCTCAATGATTTGTTGTGACTTTTTTTTTATTTCCTTCTTAAAATTAGAATAAAAAATCCATAGTTTTTATTAATATTAAAAAACAACAACGAAGTTCAACGACATCATAAATAGTTATTACATACTAGTAAAAATCACTAACAAGTATAATCATTATAAATACTAACGATAATAATGATAATTAAAAATTACAGTTCAACTAAAATAAATATTTTGAAAGTCCATCTGTATAGAAATAATTGCTAAAAATTAACGCAAAGTTTTGCAATGTTGCTCATCTTTTTAAGAAGAAAGAAACATTTTGCATATTCTTGTACAAAATATAACAGAACTTTCACTATTTCTGAATAACTATTCAATAATATTAAAATAGTATTTGTTTCATAAGACAGTATTCATTAGATATAACACATTTGTCTATTAATTACCTTGCTCAAAATTGAGGAAAAATAATTTTAAAGTCATTTAAATTACTTTTACTTACTCTTCCTTCTTCGAAAACTGTTAGTTGTGGCTTTAGCCTAAAATGTAGAAGTGAAATGTTTGAGTACTGATGTTATAAAGGAACAGTCATACCATATAATGAAAGGCTTTTGGTTTCTTTATTGTATAGCTGAACTTAGAAATTCCAGTAATGAATTGGTGTGGAAGTTGCGAGAAGGGGAAACAACTCATATACCGACTTTGTCATCCGATTAGTAAAAGCTCTTTGTAAAAGACATTAACATTAGATCCACTAAAATATTCTACAGTTTTAAAAACGGGACTATTCGCGGTTTTCTCTTCACTAACCTTGGGGACTTTTAATTAAGATTGATTGCTTTGGCTGAACAATCTTTGCCCAACCAAAAATGAAACGTGAATATTTGAATTACAAGCAGGTAGAAATAAGGTGAAACGAGGGAGATATGAATTATATAAATTAAACTTGAGACACACGAAAGAGGTCAAGTGGTTCTAGCGTTTGGCAATTGTTCCAGGGTCAAAGATGGGGAAGAGAATGGTTACGAGTTATTGGTTGCATAGTGAAAGTTAGAAGTCAAGACAGCTTCAACTTTGAGCTAGTGGTAAGACTCTGTTAGTTTGTTATTGGTAGATCAAGTTAATATATTTAGGGCGCTATTTGGGGAGAGCTGGTTATATTAGTAATTTGTCAATAAATACAGTGTGTACGTCCTGTCTAACGTCTCTTTGATTGACTTATTGACTTTTAGTGTTAGTACATTGAGTTTAGCTATGGCACAAAAGACAAATAGGAATAGTTCACCGTCACAGTTTTAGTTAATACTAAGAAGTGTCGTAATGTTTTAATTATTACTAAGAAATAATCGAAATATCTGGGTAAAATTTATTCTGCATATTTATGGATACTTACGAGCATAATATTGTAAATTAAACCTATTAATGTCGAATTGTTTGATCTCAGGAAGTCGTGGATTGAAATAACTCGTAATATGGAGAAAATAGAGTTCAATTTGCTGAGTTGTACAATAATGACTTACACTAAGTCATGAAACGCTGGGAGAAATGCATAACTTTAGATGGTAACTATGATGAAAAATTATAAGATTGAAAAGTCCCCATCTCGATTACTTAAATAGTAATTGAAACTTCACGATTCTCTGGAATAATAATTAAAATTTTACGATATTGTGGGCTACATCAATCTAAAGCTTCCTGCAACCAAACAAATCAGCATTAACAAATGTAAATCACAACATTATGTACATAAAGATTAATTAATATTCAGAATAGATTTTATCCACATATCTCGGTAATTTCTTAATAATAATTAAAACTTTACGATATACTTCGTATACACTAGCAGAAAATGAAAATGTTGCACACGGAAGGTGTTGTAGAAGTTGAACAAAATACTTAAAGCAAATTATATCCATATGAAAAGTATAGCGAAATCATAATTTAGTTTAAAATTGTGTTATAATCTAAAAAGAGCATAAGGATTTTCATTGTAAAAAAAGTTGTCACATTTAGTTCATGATTTATTACCTTAGTCATTTAACAGTTGTTTTTACTATTACAGACTTTTAGACACTAGATATGTCATATCATAGAAAAAAAATCTGTTCACCAAAATATCTGACTTAGAAAGAGGTAGGATAATTAATATATCTGAAATGGAAGCTTCATACCGTGAAATCTCTAGAACAGATCGTAGTGCAATGACGATGCAAAGATTAGTTACACTGTGAAATCATGACTATTCCAGTACTTGCAGATGGTGCATGTCTACAAAGACGGCCAAACCACGAGAAGACTTCTATATTGTGTAGATCGGAGTTTTTAATAGACAACCAAATGTAGAACTGATAGGAGCAACAGTCATGGATAGAATTACTTCACAAACAGTTGTAAAACATCGCTAGGCTCAGAGCTCTACTTTCCAAGGTACAGAAGAAATCATTTGGGGAGGCAAGCATTAACGGTGTTTTAGACAAATCATTTGTTTGTTCATGCTCTGGAAGGACAAACAAAATAACTGAGAACTTTGAAGTTTTGGAATAAAAGGTGGAATAAAAACTGTTCATCTTTCACTTAAATAAAATTTAATTTTACTCGAGCTTTGTAAAACTTTGCACAATTCAACTTCAACCAAAATAAGAGGAAAATCACTGTCTACCTGAGATTTCAAAAAACTACCCCATGTCTCTAAATGAAACCCCTTCACTCTGCGTAAAGCTCAGGTAATACCGAGTACTTCAGTTAACTGGTACACGCTGAAACGCAAAAACACACACACTTACACACACACACTCATATATATATATCCAATTATGTTGGGAATGTTAGGGTTGCAAAACAATTTTACCTGCTAATTTGCTATAAGATTCAGAATTTATAAATACTACATCATTTCATAAGAATTTATAAATGTTAGATTTTGTTTTCATTGTTTTAATGCCTTAGTTTGTACTTATTCAGGTTTTGAAGTTTATTTTCTTGCTATTTTTGTCTGACATTCTTTCAAGTATCTGTTCACTTTATAATTGTTTAGTGGTATAATTTTTCTTTTTCTTCCTTTTTTCTAGGTTTTCATCAACTAAAAGATTTTCATTTTTTCCATTGATTTTTTCTATAATTTAAAATATTGTTTATTATTTTTTTTTTTGTAATTTTGCTTAGGTTTTATTGTATGTTTCGATAATGTCTTTAATTCCTTTCAATTAATTTGTTACATTAAGGAAATATTATTTATAAGTAAAATGTAATTAATAATATTCAAATGAATAACTAAATAAAAATTTATATAACCTAATAATAAATTACAAAACTACAACAAAAAATTTGTCAAATTTAAAAAAGTAAGTTAAAACTAATTAAAAAATTCTAGTATCATCAAGTTAAAACAAAACTTATATATATATATATATATGTGTGTGTGTGTGTGTGTGTGGTGTGAGCGTGTGATCTGATTATATATATGAACTAATCATAACTTACTTCAATATAGGAAAGTCTTAACAAATATACCAGTCTTATGTTCTTTTACAGAATTTGAATTCATTTTACAGGTTAATAATTTCAAAATTTTAAATCTTAAATATATTTATTAACACGAAATTTTTTTCAGTTAAGGTATCGTTCTTCTATACATTATTCATAAATACGTAATTTTTATTTCTTTAATTTCACTAAGTGGGATCTCAGTTTATATCAGGTAAGTCAAGATCTTACCTGTTGCAATTCTGCTTCTGGGTAATAGTTAAAATTATAACATTACATTAATAAACTTCGTAAAATAACTATAACACCAATAAGCAACAGGAAAACAACAACAACAAAAAAAAACTTAAAACGACCTTAAAAAAAAGAGAACAATCATTTTTTGTCACGAAACACTCTTTACTCAATTATATTAGAGAATTCGACACTCAAAGTCATTTACAGAATTGCCCGATACGTCTTGTTAACAAATGATTCAATGTTGGAGGCAGGTCCCAAATATCAAACCACCAACAGTAAAATACAGTTCTTTCTAACGCAATTATATTGAGCAATCTCGCTTCTTTTTGAACAATCGGGAAGAGAGAAAATTAAAAGGCGTGTGCCTTAAATCACTTCCTTGTTAGCAAAAGGGGAGACTCTACACCTACCAGAAGGTTAAAAGCCTTTTGGGAACAATGACACCCAATGGAAATTTATAAAGGACTTTAAAAAATTGTGTACTTAAAAAAACACGAACAGTTCTTTTTCGAAGAAAAGAATAAGGTAATTTAGTCCAGACTTCATATAACAATAGTATTTAATGGCGAAAAATGGTTGTTGTTATGAGATTTTCATAATGGAAATGATCGTCAAAACTAATGGGTCTTATATTAACATTGCGTTTGAGGGTTTAACGGGTTATTTAAAAACTAATTGAGTATAATATAAATCAGAGAAAGCTCGTGTTTAATGAGATGAACCTTATTTTTTTCTAAATTTACTAATTTGTTAAGTAGCATTTAAGGAGTATTACACAGAAAAACTAAAAGTATGTTTTTTTAAACCTATTTTTTCATTTGTTGCATAGAACATGGAAAGATATGACGAAGTAGGGAAATAAAATTTTACAAATGTTCTATTAAAAGTAGTTATCACAATATTTATTTTTTTTAAAAAAAAACTCAAGTTTTTTTTTTAATTCATGTGGTAATAACTTTGCTCAAGAAATTTAACATAATTCATATACATTTTTTTTTTAAAAAAAAATTTTTTACGTAATTTTCTTAAAACATATTTAGACTCACTGAGAAACTCGGAATTGTATTTTAATAAATTCTTAATAAAAAGATTAAGCACGTGTAATATGACATTTATTTAACTGTGATCTTTATATAAACTCAATTATGCAAATATGACAAATTCTTCATATCTTTGCCTACATATTTTGGGTTTAAGTATTATCTAGTTTATCAAAAAACGTATGAATGTCAAAAGATTTATAAAAACTGTGAAATAACCTTTAAAGCTATTTATTCTGTCTAGGAAACGAATTAAATTCTAAGAATGCTTCAAGGATCAAGATCTTATCTTTCAAGATCTTATTTTAAAAAAGGATATTTGAAATGCTAAGACAACAAAATTTGTTTAGTTCCATTTGTTTCATATCGCATAATTCTCATATTTTTTAAAGAAATATTATCTGGTACCAATCAGCAAAGTTTCAAAAAATGATGAATATAACTAGTATATATATAGCTGTGCTGGAAGAAATTTATCTCCTTTCTTTCTTTTGAAATTGCATTATACGGGAATGAGATGAGCTAACTGAGATCAGGATCAAAGATTAGGCTTTTGCAACCGCCGAATATTCTACGTTGATCTTAAGATATCACAGAACGGGACACAATTGCAAATAAAATAAATTCTCAAGAGTTGCTTGAAACGTAAAACAAAACACGGTAATAGAGATAAGATTTATATTTTACTAGACGTTTTAAAATTAATCTAATAAAGCTGCACTAAGATTTAATCTGATACTATTAAACTAATATTTAAATGTTTATAAAATGACGGAAAAACACCACATTAAAATAATCTTAATTTAAAAAATTCAAGAAGAGTATTAATTATAGAAATTCTAACCACTGTGCTTTTTATTTTTTTTAAATTATAACACAGCTACGATTCAAACCCAAATAACGAGCTTATTAATGGAATAATAATATTTAAATAACTCATTAAAATGAAGTGTATAGTGCAATTTGTATTCTAATAAGGCACACCTTTTAAAAGACATGATCAAAAGTATATATATATATATATTACTTGATTATTCACTACAATTTTGTTTGTGGCAGCTCATCATATAACGATGTTGTTAGCAAAGCAAAACAACAAATAATAAAAATATATTAAAACAAATTGTAACGATTTTCTCTCCGTTAAATTTCGATTTGCTAAATGGGTTAAATTTAATATTCTGAAAGGCCAGCGATTCCCATTCATTTTGTATAACATTGTATTCATTTTATGCAATCATCATCCATATAATGCAAGTAAGAAAAAAGAATTTTTGATGAATAACTAAAATATTTCCGATAAATTTTCTTTAAAATAATTTTAACATAAGTTAACAGACTAAAATGGATCATACCCAATTCGCAAATAACCTGGAAATTGCTCGCCGTGTCTTTTGGTATTACATAAATTGTCTAATAAAATATATCACTTAAGAAACTGAATGGTTTCATATGAAGTGGTCATAAAAATGGGGCATTCCAAATAATTTTCGCAAATTTTCTACGCAGTGGACTAAAGTAATATAATTGTTATATTCACTCGTAGGAAATTAAATTATAATGTTAATGAAACTTGCACAGCTCTCAACAGATATTTTATGAAGAAAAGAGGAGAATATTTTTCGTACAGTATTTACACCATAAGACAATATGATACATTTATGAAAGATAAATTAACTCTAGTCATTTCCAGTTAGCATTATTTATGACAGTGGCGAAGGCGGGAGGGGTGTACAAAGTGACATATGCACCCCCTTCCCAAGATTTTTTTCTCAAAATCGAAATATTTCAGAATGATGCTTTTACTATAATTTTAAAGATATTCTAAATTTTGAACATAAGAACATTATTTGCTACCCATGCTTAAATTTTTTTTTTCATCACGAAGAAAGAAAAAAAATATTTCAAATAAGCAGATTTCTGAGGAAAGGATAGAAATTCTTTGCTGTCTGTGAAAGAGGGCCTCTGGTTCAGTGTCTGTAGATGAAGAGAGGATGGTACATTTCTAAGAAATGCAAATTTTATTCTCATGGTATCTTAATTATTTTTCTGAAATGATCTTTACTTTATAGATTTTTATGACTTTTAGATTTTAAAATTATATCAATACTTGAACAGTTTGAAACAGGAGAAATCAGATTGATATAGAGCATTTTTTGCTTTTTACCTAGTGGTAATTCTAAACTATAAAATTGCTTCTGTCACGATATCCACTCCCTCCCCCGAAAAAAAAGAAAATAAATTTATTTTTTGGGAATGCCACATATTTACGAGATTAAACTAATTAAACGTACTAAAATATAAATATTTTTACGAATGAAAACAGAAAGAAGGAAAACACTGTCACAAATGATCTCAACAAATGGTAAACACTGTTTTATAAAAAAAAGTTTACTAGAGTTGTTCCTCCTATTCCTTGCAGGGATCATTGGTGAAAACCGATTCGGATCTTTTCGGGTGTCTACCTGTTATTGGAAATGGCATAAAAGCAAAAAAATAACGCATCTTTCAACTGAACTCCGAATGTACACACGCACCTCATACACATATGCTCAAAGGTACTAAACTGAGCCTGGAGCTAGTCTACATGCATAAACACATGATATACTACAATCTCAACATTACTCATGCGATCAAATCACGCCATAAATGACATGTGCGCCAATTTAGTTTTACCAACTTATATGTAATGATAGCTATTACGATAATGATTACTGGACAGAATGCAAATTAGAGGAAGCTTTTGAAAGAGGTGGAAGAGAGTGCTCCCAACGATTTAAACAATTGTTAGCTATCTGAAAACATCGTAGTAATAGTAATACTGCTACTAATAACAATAATATTTGTTGCTGAAACTCTGTAATGCTAGAAATATTGGTATTTATCTATCTCTGGAGAAATCTGAAATGGCTCTTTAATTAATATGTGGATAAGGAGTAAATTTTAAAATTACCCTGTAGGTGCTGAACCTCAGTTTTAAAAAATTAAATTTTCACTAACACTGTATATATAAATGCGTACTAAAGAGTGGAATTGCGTCATAAATGATATTTTAAAACTGAATAATGCATTAATAACAGGAAAAGAAGTATTATTTCAAAAAATGAAGCTCTCTAATCGTTCCTTAATTTTTTTTTGATTGAGTTCGTAAAAGAATCTTGAGCCATTACTAAATTTTCTGAAGACAAAAATATTTCATTCTTGATTTAAATAGTCAAAAGTAAATGCATATCGAAAGCAGGTATCTTATTCGTTTATTCAATAATAAGTTTTTATTTTTGTTTTGTAAAATCATACAACAATTGCTTTAAAGTATATTACCAATTTATTTTTAATTTACAGTCAACTTCAATCCATAATGCATATTCGTAATATCAATATTTTTGATTTTAAAAAAGTTCATGTACAAACAAGGTTGAAATATTACTATTTCTATTTAACATTTATAGTTCAAATTTCACATAATATTTAACATTGAGTTAAAATAAATTGGCATAACCAAAACGCCCTAACCGGCTTGAAAACTCATTTGCTACTTTATGATTAAATGGATGAACTGGTTAGATAAAAATATCTATTTTTGAAGAAACTCCTAAATGATTTATAAAAGTAGGTACAACCTAGTAAAGTGAAAACGAGGTTAATTATGTTAATCTATAATAATTTTGTCGATAGCAAAATAAATGAAATTTTTGCAAATCAACATGAATATATATTAAAGTTAATATTTATTATTAATAGTTATAACACAGTTTATTTTAAATTATTCACCGAACTTTTGTTGTAATTATTTTCGTTTAGAGCATTCTAATATATTAAGCTATTTATGCAACAGATAATAATATAATGATATAATTTAAAAATAATATTATCAATAAAAACTTTAAATTACATATTCTCAGCTTGATTTAAAAATGACAAATGTTTTTATAACAGTTACAGATAACAATTCAACTTAGAAAATATTACTCCTCTTAAAAATTAATGTTGTTAACAGTACAGAACTGTAAAGGAACTACTCAACTCCACTAAGAACTGTAAATTAACAGCTCAACACAACTTTAGTTTGGAAGAGCTCAGAATGGAAGGACACTGCCATATTGGCTGGCGTGAGTTCTATTTTCGATGTAAATATAGTTTAGTATAATGAGCTGCATTAAAATATGATAATGAAAATTTAGCAGCTAAAAAAAGTAAAACGGACCTTTCTTATTTGTCTTAAAGCCATTCTCACCGCTTTTTAGCCACTCATCCAAAGATTGGAATTTTTTACTGGCGCAGTCAACAGGATCGTATCAGGTGATAGTTTCTATATTTCGTGTATATGCATTTAATTTTCTAGGCAAAATTATCTAGAAATATATTATTGGGTAAATATTTTTTTCCTTTGATTTGGAAAATTTTCGTCCCAGATAATTGAGAATTTATTTAACGCATGTTTAATCTGTTTTTTATTTTAAATGAAAATTCATCTGATTCACTGCATAAATGAAGAGACCTCACCTTATCTTTGTGTGTGTGTGTACGTAAAAAGACAATTACTTGTTTCGAGTTTTATTTTCTTTAACAGCATCGACACTCCTGCGACGGATGTGCTTTCACCGATGAAAGTAACAAGCAAGTATAAAGGAATTATTCAACTCCAACAAAAAATGTAAAGTAATAATTGCTCTCTAGTTTGAAAGAGATTAGAATAGAAGTTTCTCGCCAAGTTGGCTGACGTTAGTTAGATTTTCGACTTTTATATAGGTTTGTATAATGTGCTACATTAAATATAATTAAAGTTTGGCAGCTAAAAAAAGTAAACGGTTTTTTCTTATTTGTCTCAAAACAATACTCACTCATCCAAATCCTGGTATTTCTGTCTTAAACTGTTCATTGATTTTAATATCTATGATAATTTCTACTGTAATCAATAAGTACAAAAAATGGCAGATTGTAGATATTTAACAGTATGTTGAACAGTTTCTTTCCAAAGCCTTAATAAATATTATTTTATAAATGATTCATAAATCCCATGCATGTTAACACGCTAATAATAATAATAATAATAATAATAATTATTATTATTATTATATATATATATATATATATATCCCTCATAAAAATACCTCAGGTTGACTAAGCAGAAAACACAAATTAACTTCATTTGTATAACTAGCTAAGAACGTAATGTAATTTAACTATGCCAAAAAATTGTTGAGATTCCAGAGTTCGAAACATAACATACTCCTAATTCAAAAACACATTAACTTTTTTCACCACTTCAATACATCACTGAAAGTGGAATAAAGAAGAAAAACGATAAGGCCAACATAAAAAGCAGGTTTCGATTTTCACTTGCAATGAAAAGGGTCAGAATTCCTGGAGGTTAAGTACAAAAGAAATGAAAACATGCGATCCAATTTCCTGGTCTTTTTCTTTGGTGCAGCAGGTGCTGGGGAATGAGCATGCGAAATTGGTGCATGCAAATGATAGTGATACGTCAAAATAGATGATATAAATAGGCTAAACAGAGCATTTTCTGCTAGGAGCGGTCTTCTAATTTTGATTGATGTTATTCATGTAGCTCAGGATTTTGAGATGCCCAGTATAGTTCTCTTCCACTTGTCAAATTGCATCTAGGAATTGTCAAAAAAGGAAACATTACGTTTTCAAATGTTGTTTTTGCACATGGGCACTCCTTATAAACGAGTGCAGTTCATATCGTGTAGATTTATAATCATGTTATTTTGTTGAAAACAAGTTCAATTAATTACATAAAAACACGAGCTGAAAAACAAATAGTGCATTAATTTCAATTTTAAAATATTTCAGGGTAGTATTTTGTGAAATTACTTAGAATTTATGCTTAATTCTAAGTAATTTGTATTTATAACTCAAATTAAATGGAATATTGAAAACATTAGCCCTAGAAGTCGAGTTATATCAATATAAATATTTTTATTGATATTGGTAAATAGTTATTTCGTTTTTGATTCTGCTTTTATAATATACTGAATAAAATATAGATATTTTGGAGAAAGTAAGTTAAATGATTAGGTTTTAACTATGTGAATACTAGAAATTCAAATTGTGGAATACTGATTGTATAATGCGATGTTTACTTCTTTTTATAATTTTTAAGATATAATTCTCAGATCAATAATTTCTGAAGGCATTTACTTGGAACAGAAGTATAATCGGAATGTATACCAGTTTAATTCAAATAATATAGGTTTTCCTGATTCCCTCATTTTTCTTTCACAATAGCTTTACTTTTCTGTAATAATAAACTCAAAGAAATTTGTTTTTAGATTTTATGCTCCCTTCATGCAAAAATTAATACTATTTTTATGTCAGAATGACTGTTTTAAATATTATCTTATAATAAGTTACAAAATTTCGACAATAAATTTAACTGTCTCTTTTCGGTTTTCCAAATAATTTTTATCAGATTAATTTAAAAGTATTTTGAGGGAAATAAAATAACTCTGAAAGATAATAGGGTGCATAAATAAAATAGCGATAGAAATTATTGTAAAGTTAATCACAGGAATTTTAAAAGAAAACTGTGAAAAGATAATTTTATTATATTCAGAATTCTGATTTTATATTAAGTTACCTGGATGAGTTGGAAATGTAGAAGTGAGAGGCTTAACTAGGGTACCCTGCTTCACAAATGGCATGATTGGCGGCTTCAGATGCAGAAAAGATGGCGTGTAAATGGACTGGTTCACGGAAGAGAATCCGTCATCGGTATATGGGCCACCTCGGCCCATTGATGCCAACTGTCGACCTTTGGGCAGGAACATCACCAGAAACACGATACTGGCAGTCACGACGACACCAAAAGCTAGGCAGGGATCGTGATGCTCTGTGGAAGACACACTTGATACTACAATCCATGCCACCCATAATGGAATAGTCAGGCCAATGGCCACTCCAATATAGAGGGACTCACGATGGTTTTCCGGTACAGTTCTTGCTCGAATAGCCAATAGAGCCACTCCAACCATTAGCAACATATTGTAAGCCAAGGAAGCAATTGTGTCCAGAACAGTAGTAGCGCATGATGGGGTACAAGACGATTGATTAACGATTACTAAAGATGCTGGACGGTATATAAGCCATTGCACAGCAATGACCAGCTGAACGGTGACGGCAAAGAAGAGAAGCAGACCTTGATATGCTGCACTCAAATACACACCAACATGCAGGCTCAAGAGGAAGACACATTTCACAAGAAGAGTAGCAAATATGAGAACATAAGCAATGCCCACCCCAGCTCTAATGAGAGCACATGTGAACCAGTTGGGAGTGGGGACAAAAGCAAATCCCAGTAATGAACTGAGGAAGAGTCCAAGGAGAAGGATCTGTCCCAAAAACAAGTGCCGTCGACTTCCACAGGATTTATAGAGAACGTATACTTCAAATAATAATATGGCTGTTATGTTGATTGTGCAAAGTACGACTAATGGTATTACCCAAGATTCTTTTCTGCGGTGGATGCTGTCGTTGATGAGGGAACAGTTAATGAGTGAAGTTCCTGGGATGATGTGCGTAGCATTTGAAGTCCAAACTGAGGGCGTAAAGTCATTAAGAATACGAGTCCTGTTAGCCATTGGTTAACAAAAGGGTATTGCTAGTAGCTATAGAGCTACTGCGTTGATACTCCACGGGAGTATAATTCTTCACTCAACCCCACAATTTTATATCTCCGTCTGTAAGTAGATAAATGTATAGTATTAATATGACTTCGTTTTCAAAATTCGTATATATTTAAACATTTGTTACAAAAATTTATTCAAAAATGGAATTTTGAGTTAAACTAAATAAAGGGAAATTTTGAATTAATATAATAGAAAAACTTGTTATACAATATCATAAACACATAACGCACACATAATTTGTCATTTTATTTCTATAATTATAAAAAGTAACGCAAACAACAATACAAAAAAAAATTCTGGCAAATGTCAATATTTTAATCAATAATTATTTCTTATAATGTTTTAGATAATTATAATAAATTAGTCAATAACTGTTTATAAGCTGATTTGAGGAAAACAATTTTTCATTTTTTCCCAGATGATAAAAAAGAACGCATGAAAAACATTTACTAGATAAAACTATATAATTTAAATACAGTAGAGAATATTATATTCTTAAAAATACAAAAATAATCATGCAGAAATATATTAATTTTAAAATACTTTTTTTTCCTAGTCGAATCCAATCTGCCATAACTCATTTATTGAACAGTATTGATTTTACACAAATACTCCTTTCAAGTACTGCACATAATTATACAATGTTTTTAAACAATTTCTGCGAAATATATAAGGTTTGAATTAAATTCATCGCGCATTTGACTAACAGTGTAAACCTTAGAACTTAAAACCCACTTATTTCATTTGAAATCTGTAAGATTATATATATTGAATTTAATAAGTTAATTAGAGACCATTAATTTAGCATTTGGATTAAGGATTTTAACTAATAACTTATTTATTTATTGATATCGCAGCATTGTAGAGAAATGGATTCGTGTTAACATAAACAATCAAGTGAACTTATGGGTACGCAATAAGTATTATTTCCTCATTTTTATCTCAAGCTCAATTATAATCTATGGTTAAGTTTAAGAGATAGTTTCGATTAAAAAAAAAATTCAAAATATTTTATGATTGTAAAACAAAGCTCTTATCTTCATGATTTCGAAATAGTTCTTTTTTTTTATCCACCTAAAATAGAACTCTAGATAGAGTGATTTTAATAAAATACATAGTTGAATGTAGACAATTAAATAAAGAGACATTAGAATGAAAAAATGTGACAATTAAATCAGAAATAGGCGATGAAGTATTTTTTTAAATTCTATTTTCATAAAAATGTTTAAAAACCGAATTTTAATATTTTACATATTAAGCTACTGTCTGCTCATAGTTTTTTTAATGCAATTTCGTTATACATTATTGACAGCAAAATTTTCGATAATCGTTATTCCTTGATTGCTTACACTTATAGTGTTATCAAACTTATGTTAATTGAGTTTTTTCTATATTTTCAATTCATTAATAGTTTGAAATTAAATGTGTTTTCTTTGATAACAGAGGTAAGTCCTCGTCGTAGGTAAGTCGTATCGTCCTCGTAAAAGGAAGTTTGGAAGGAAAACAGTATTGGAACTGCTTCAACCTATCAAGGAGACATAATTTTTCATTTAATCAAATTACTACAGAGTACGAAATCTAAACATGAAAAAAATTATCAGTTATAACATTTTATTGGGAAGATAACTATTGATAAACAAATTTAAATAGGTGCTCTTTTCTCTCTTGTGTTATCCAACAGAAAAATTAGAGTAAGAAGTTTGTATATTCTGGAGGATTCTATATTTGGAATTTTTTCTAATTTTTCTCAACATTGCAAAAAATATGATTTGTATCATCATTTTGTACGTATAAGAAGGTAGATAAATTAATTGAAATTTATGCTCGGTTTGTTTATGACTTGATATTGATTTTGAGAATTTTTTCAGCAGAAAGAAAGCTTTTTGCAACATCGAATCTATCTACTTTTCTTTCAAAGCATTCTTGCATTCCGCTTACAGGAAAAGAAACATTTGAGTGTTGTTGATTGTGTTAGAGAAAAAAATAATAAATGATGTAGCAAAGAAAAACTGAAGAAATCTGTATATGATGTTACGAATTTGGTGTTTCAGTAAATGGCACCTGGAAGAATCGTGGATTTTCATCTCTAAATGGTAGTATGAGTTCAATATCTGTAGATAGTGGAAAAGTTGTGAACTTCAAAACTCTACACCAGTATTACAGGAAAAAATACAATTTCAAAATATCAAATGTTTATTTTTACTGTGATCCCCCAAAAAAGATATTCACCTAATATGGAACCGGTTGGGGCTTATTTTATTTCACAGAGCGGAAAATCAAAGTGTCGCAATGTACAGACTATATATTGTGGTAAAGAAGACTTCAAAGCTTTTGGTGCAGTAAAAATAATTTATGGAAAAATATCTGTATCTAACTACAATACATCAGTCATTTACAGAAATGAGATGGGATGAGGCTTTCTGAGCTGAAAAGCACAAATAAATAGGTCTTGAACAAAGGTAAATTGATTGACACTTGAATAAACAAATTGCAAAACTTCTATGGAATTGCTTATTCAAAACAATGTTGGGGACTTGAATAAAATTCAGTGTGGTGTAATACAGCATTTTTTGTTGCTGCTTCACAAAACATCAGCCAAAACAAGGACTGTGCCTAATCTGAAACGAAACCTGGCAAAACGTTCAGCGAGCTGAAGTTTTAAATAAGTTATTCCAGGAAAAATCACTAGGACTGCCACAAAATATTATTAATATTATCAAACTAATTTACTCGTATATAGCTTTGCGTGATTATAATCTCTTAAGAAAATGCTTGTATGACAAAACCCAAAATGCTAAATGTTTCAATGCAACACTGTAGTAAATGTTGCCTAAAAAGTGTTTGTTGAAAACCAAACATTGCTTTAAGTACTTGAATTGCTGTTGTGCAGTTTAATAATGCTCTCTTCCATGATTTGTTATTCATTAATAAATTAAATTGACACAGTTTCTGAATATTATATTGTATAGGGACCGCTAATATTTTACAATGAGAGTATTGAATGAGCGTATATCGCCACTCCATTTCCAGCAGAAAAATTTACTAATTATTAATACAAAATTTTATATGCACATCATCACCCTTCAATATCATATATTTACATTTTAAATTTAACACTATAATCCTAAATAAGACATAACGGAGGATGATAGTGCTATGTTTCAACGAAAATAGTAAATAACATTTCAAATTCCTTTCTATCGTTTTCATAAACACTGCAGAAAAATTAAACATGACACATTCATCAAATCCTATATATTTAAATTTACTAGCATTAAAAAAATGTCTAATTCCTCAGTTTCAATATTAAGTTATGGAAGATGATGTGCTGAATATTTTAATATAAGAACAATAACATATAATTCACATATAGTTCTCTCATAGTTACTATGATAACGAGCACTGAAAAAATACATATAAGGGACACTCAACAAATCAACGACTTTGAATCCATTGATATATTAAACATTTCAAACACCTCATTTTAAATTAGACATTACAGTATATTAGCATAGATCAGTTTCTGATACTCTCAGAATATGTATTTATACTGTAAGCGATCCTTTCCAGATAAATCTTGTCATTCATCCATCACATTTTTTTTTTATTTTCTACGAAACGCTGAACATGAAAGTCAAGTTTTAT
The DNA here is from genome assembly GCA_019974015.1 of Nephila pilipes. Lineage (NCBI taxonomy): Eukaryota > Metazoa > Arthropoda > Arachnida > Araneae > Nephilidae > Nephila > Nephila pilipes. The sequence continues at coordinate 900,265 of BMAW01092618.1, read as the reverse complement.
CAGCCCTGAAGAAAAAGAGCTAAAAAAAGTTGATTGATCTTAACAGGTAATTTGTCCTAAGAAATATCCATCTGCACATTTCAAAAAGTTTGCCATCGTCCAACAAACGTAATGGAATACCAAACAAAAGTTGTGCGAGTGCCATGCTCTCATTACGTCGTTCTTTTTCTGTCATAAAAAGACTCGCCTTGAGCCTCAGTGTAATGCAATAACAACTCGCCAAAGCATTACCATTTGCTCGCGCTAATTACAAGTTTTTACCTCCTTTTCTTTCTTTCTGTTCGCGTGCTGGTCAGTTGATGTTCTTAGGGTCAAACGCTCGTGAGTTGATGCTAAATGTGTTGCGTGTTAAATCTCATAACCCTCATCCTTCACCAGAATATGCCGTCGGTAATTGATGATGTGACAGATCCTGTCGTATGATTCTTTGAGATAATTAGCAACTTTATCAATAGTTTTCCAATGTGAGGACCGTGTTTTGAAAATATTTGAAATGTCTATCGGGTAACGTAGGTGTTGAAATTTTCTGGCTTTTATGTCATAATAGCATTTAAAAAAATAGTGAAATATATTTAATCCGCATGCGAAAAAAATGGTAACACTGGAAATATATATATATATAGTCTGTTTATAGATTATCTCTCCCTTTTTAATGAGTTTTCTTCTATACACGATTGTTTCGGATGACAATACGATTATTTAAATATAGCTAATAAAATTAATTGTTTAAAACTAATTATTTAAAGAATTTAAATTTGAGCTAAGTTATTCACCAAGTCGCCAAATATTGTAACTATGCCTGGGTCAAAACTTTAAAAGCTTTTTCTCACATTTTAAAACGCTCGATTGAGCTGAAATCTTCTATACACGATTGATTGGATAACAATGCGATAATTTAATGATAATTCATAAAAATTAATTGATTAAAACTAATTGCTTACAAAATGAAACAGTTGAATATTAAAACCAGCAAATTAAACTATACCCTCGTAAAATTTTTTTAAAAAAAAGTATAAAGATAAGTTAAGCAAAATTTTAAAATTTTGTTTTAATGTTTATTGAAAATTAATATTAAAAAGCAAAAAAAAAAAAAAAAAAAAGACCCATGATTAAAAAAACTCGTTTTTTGCCGATGTTATTAACCCTCCGAAACCAGTCGGTTGCCTTGAAAACATTACATATTAGCACTGTAACAAATTTATTTGTATGAAATGAAATATAAACACAATTCTTAAAAATTAATAAGTCTGGCTTAGTACTGAAATATTTAAAATACGTAAACGTATTCGAAATAGAAATTTTTTATTTAAATTGGTACGTAAATATTTGACTCATAAGCTTTACAGTAGGTACAAGTTTTCCAATGTACGAATTTACTCATAGATACACATAATTCGAGGGGAGTACTGACATCATACTCAAAGGTTAGATCAAAATTCTTTTAACACTCATTGCAGTATTAAAATTAATTCTTCAAATTGCATATTTGATTCACAAAACAAAGAGGGATTGGCATAATATAGTTTTTTTAATGCAGGTTTAACTGAAAATGGTACAAAGATATAAAATAATTCAACCATTAACTCTACTTTTCTGCAAAAACTATTTCAATCAAACACATTATCGTTACATATTTTTCTTAGATGCATTTCAAAATATTTTACTTTGTTAAATTTGGTGAGTCATTTTTATTGCTTTACCAAAATGACTTAAAATGAAAAGCAATTTATCATATGTAATGGTAAAAGTTTTTATAAAATTTGAAAAATTAACGTTTTCACCAAATTTCTAAACCTAAATTTAAATCATATTTTACATAGTAAACGGTAAAGCTCGTTTGTTAATATTATTTTAAAATTTGGGGCATGAAAATCTCACTACAAATGCTTCGGAAAGACGTTCTGATTCTTCACATAGGAATTTTAAGTTCATTACGTTGAAGACGGAAGAAAAATAATGAAGGTTGTCTGAGTCCAGCTTAAATTTTATTTTAATCCTAGTCTAATTGTTTTGACTTATGGACACTTAACAAAACTGAATCTTAAAGATAATATTGCTATTATTTTTAAAAATTCAAAAGTAAACATTTTGAAGGCTGGTTTTCAAGGTCTGTTATTAACCAGCCAAGGACATGGGCAGCTCGCTTATAATTAATGATCAAACAATTTCTTGAATAAAAATAGTTTTCCCAATTATAAGTTATCTATTAAGACATGTAAAAAATTTAAACATACCGAAATGACCTTCAGTATATTTAGATATGTACAAGCACAATATTTTTTGAACATTTTGTCTAACATAGGTGTAAATCGAACCTTAATATTTTGCTCTGTGATTTACGAGTTACTAGTTAAGTGATCAAAATTCCATCTTACATATGCTAGAATAAAACTTGTAACGTGCTTATACAATATGTACATTACGTAAATATATTTTAAATTACAACATTTTGTAATACTGAGATCAATTTATGAAATTCGTAACACTAATGTTTAGAGGAAATTTTATAAATCACACTGTTTGGCGAAGGATATTTATATAAAATAAGACCAAAATTGAAATAAGATCTGATATAAACAGAATCTTCCAACGATATTTATGGCATAAAGACATACATTTATGATTTATGAAGCAATATTTGAATGAAAAACGTATTTAAGATATATCCCTACAGAAAAATCACTGCTTTCGGAAATCTTTTCGAAAGTTCATTACTTTTTATTAAAACCCACGTATTTACGATTTCAAAAATGGTTTTCATTTGTTTATGTGATAGTTAGTTAATGAATCAATATAAGTATATATTTTTTTAAGAAACATTAAAATCTTTACTTGCATTTCCTGGAAAACAGTGATTTTAAGTTTTTTTTTATTACGAAAAATCTCATTTCTTAAAAAGAATTTCATATATTCAAATGAAATTTTACTACTATGTCCTGTATATCTCTAGGTATGTTGTTAGCCTCAAACATAGCTTTTAAGTATATAATTATTTATTTTAGAGTTATTTTTATTTAAAGAAAGTGATATATTTTTTTACAAAATCATGTTGCGTTTATGAGCTTTGGTATAATTCAGTAAATTTAAGAGATAAAATTGCGTTTTTTCTGCTTCACAACACATATATATGTATATTAAATATATTGTTGAAACAAAAGGTGGGATTATTTTAATTAGAATTGGTTATTCGAACTTAAGACTAAAGATCAATTTTATTAAATTTTAAGCAAATATGGCCAAAATTTGGGGGAAAAAATTCTTTGAAATGACTTTTAAGCTTACAATTTTATAGATCACTGTAACTAAAAATAAAAAGGTTTCACAAAATTTTTTTTTTTTTTTTTTTTTTTTTTTTTTTTGAAAAAAAAGTAGACTAATTTTATTCTGAATCCATTAAAAAATATAATTAAAAGAATAGTACAAAAGATTCAGAATGATTAAAATATTAGTTATTTATTCGGAAATTAAAAGAAAAACGTTAACCTATGGGCATTGGGTAGATATTTATATGATACTATAGAACATAGTAAAGCAATAATCCCATTTTCTTATCAACTAAAAGCTGAATATGAGGCAATGTTCTTACATTATTAGAACGGAACTACTGAGAAAAAAGAAAAAGGGCACAACTTTTATTTCAGTCAGTAATTTTTTCTTATAATAATTTTCAAGTACATTTAATAAATCAACTGTAGAATCTGAACTCCTATTACCTTGAAATCTTGTGGAATATTGAGTGACTGGTTTTATTAACGTTGCACTAGAAGTGACACGAGAGATTTGGCATGGGACCTCGTAATTTTGAACCTCGGTCAAGTGACGAGGACGACACCTGAGTTGGTACCTCCTCTCCTAACTTACATACCACATTAATATTGTGGAATATAAGTGTATAAATAGTTCGGACCGCAATTTGCTTAAAAATTTGATATACTTTTAATCAGTAAAAACACTTACATTTCAAACCAAATCATTTTCATTATGTGTTTGTATTTTTAATTACATCTTTTTTTAATCATCCTAAATCAGCTTTTCTTGAATTCATTTTTGTCCTTAGGTATCGCCGCTTCCTACTATTCTCTAATTAAACATCGACTTAACGAGAATAATTAACAAATTGTGATCGAGTGTTTCCTCCTAAATTAATGTCAGTAAATTGCGGAACATATCTCATACATTTAACACAAATTTTTAAATAAAATATTCATGATCTCTCAAGTTTACAATATGTTATGAATACTAAAATTTGTTTTAATTATTTTTATAGCGATACACTGCTTCATTTTGAATAAAATGAAATGGGGCATTTATGATAAAAAGTGATTGCTTCAATGCTAAGTTAATACATTTCATGTTGAATTTAATATAAATATGTTATGCTAAATTAATTTAGTTAAATATTGTGTTAAATTAAAATTTATATTAAATTAAATTTATCAAATTTATATTAAATTAAATTGATTAAATTTTACATTAAATTAAATCATTTAAATCATACCTAATTAATAATAAAATTTATGTTGGTATTTATACGTATTTTAGTGAATGTATGTTGCTATTTAATTATTAATTTAACAATTCGGATTTAAATTATATAATGTTAGTTTTATCACCATATATTTGAAAAAACAAATAAAAATTAATTAAAACTAATTCTGTACCAAATGCATGCACTATAATTTTTAAGATTATTTTTATAATTTTTCTTTTATTACATTTTTTACAGTAATAATGTGTAAAATTATATGAAAAATGAAACTCTAAGAAAAACATATTTGGATGTTACTTTTTTCCTTAAATAGTTCAAATCAACTTCACTCATTTTAACAAAATTTTTAACAAATTTCTATATCTTCTGAATACCCAAATATTTCCTATGGTTTCCAAATGCGACTCATAAAACAGTTTATCCATTTCATTTGGGTTTCGGCACAAGGTTTCCACGCATACTGAGTTGCTGACGAAGTTGTGCATCTATCATTAGTGATGTGATTCGAGCGAAATTTCAGACATTTCCCCCATCAGCCCGAGGAAATATCCGTTCATGGTGATGTTCATCTGAGAGATCCAACATCTCTCGAGTGACACATTGTTATTATTTATCCATTAGCTTTCGGTTTTTTCATGTTTAAGGGTGTGCATCATGGAGCAAGCAATTTTATTATGTGGTAAGTTGAATATCGTTATAATAAATAGTTCTTTCATTATTTTTGGATAAAATGTAACAAAATATCGGTTCGTCGGAATTTCATTAGAAGGTTAGCTGAAAAAAATACATGCTCGTAAAAAATAAAAGGGAATTATGTTCTAACATGGAATGTATTAATTGAATTCGCCATAGTATCTGCTTGTAACAATTTATTTTAGGTGAAAAGTTTTAGAATTTCAACGAGATCTCGAAATACGACGACATTCCAAATGTACTCGTGTTAGTAATGAGAAAGGGGTATTTGGAATGGAAAGCAGGCATAAGTTAACTCACTAAAGTATTGTCCATTGATCGTTTTTTTTTTCTCTTCTTTTTCTTCAAGTCTATGAGTATGACGCTTTTCACATATCCAAAACATTCACCTCGCCAAAATATTTCCAGCCGAAGAGACCGTCTTCGCCTGCTCTGGAACAGATTCACTGGAAGCAATCAATTTTTTATTCCTCTTTTGTTTCCGGTGTAAAATGATAAGTCTAGGTCTCATCGACTGTGACAACTTGACGCGACAGCGATGAAATTCTGATTTTGCAGCAAATGGTTTCCAAATAAAAAAAAAATAACCGATTGATAAGTGTCAAATTTGTTTTGGAGCCTTTTAACAGTTAACAATACGCAAAGGTAACACAAACTTTCCTTAGCAATGCTATTTGTCGTTAAAAAGTTACTTTTTGAATCATCCTCGTATTGATTGGCTAACGTGAGTCTAAAGAAATTAATTATATTTTAATCTCTCGATTGATATGTTCTCATCATTAAAAAAATTCTGCCTAATTAAACAGACTCTTCAAAGAATTCTGGAGGCAAAAATTTTTTATCTTGTGGCCCATTAAACATTTAAAAATTTCACAAGTTTTCATCTTGGCACGCTTAGAGAAAAAGCGTAAAATATTTTTTAATATGGATGTAAATTTTATTCTTTATTTGATTTACAGATTATATACTTAGGTTATTTACTTATTTAATTATATACTTACTTATTATATACTTTTGTACTTCGATTTGTATTGAAAAGCCTTATATAACAAATTTTGTCAATTTCTAACAAAAATCTTCGAATTAAGATAAAATTTAAAATTTTAGTAAATTTTTTTTGCATGTTTTGTTACATCAAGAAGAAACATGCAAACATCACGACGAGTGCAAAAGTTTAGAAATATATTTTACAAAATAGAAGACTGTCAAAATAGTAATTGAGAATCAGTTTTCGAAACATGAGGAATTTTTACTATTAAATAAATAATTTGAGTAAAAAGAATCCAATTTTAAAAGTATAAAAATTATATTTTTCGAAAAATGCTTTCCCAATTTTTTAGCATTTTCACGCAGGAGTGAATAAAAGCTTGAAGAAAGAAAATATATATTTCTGTAATGATTTGAAATATAAAGAATATTATGGTCTAAATTGATTTTCATTAGGTTTTTTAAAAAAAATATTTACAAAAATCGATTAAAATTTATATAATTTATTTTGACGCAATTACAGTCTAACAAGAGCTAATTACAGAAGTATAGAATTTAATTTGATTTTAATATTCTGTACAATTTAGAAATGGTTTTCTTTTTGTGAATAAATCAATATGTAACTATGTATTTATTTCATTTTCTTTTAAATTGCAGGAATTGTCACATTTCTCATGAGATATATTTAATTTAATAATTTACCGTTTGCTTTGATTTTGATATCTGAACAAAATTTTACTGTCAATATTAAGAAATTTACTGTCTATTTTAATATTTTATCTACTGCTTTAATTTTCATATTTAAATACGAATTTTATTTTCCCCGTAAAATCATTTATTTTATTCTTTTTGCGGTTAAAAGTTATCATAGTTTGTAGGCCAGAATTTTTATGCTTTGAATGTAACAACAAGTGAACAATATAGCGAGATTCGAGGAAATAGTCGATTTACTTTAGAAATTTTAAGTTCATGTACTATTCAAGATACGGTTATTTGTACGAGTAATGAAAAAAATCATATTTATAAAGTTGATAGAAAGCATTTTGGAATTCCACATTATTTGTTTTTATTACTTTTTATATTGTACGGTTTAAATTCGGTATATGGTAACATGCGATCTTAAAATAAAAGTTTCTTTTTCTCAAAGACATTTTTAAAAAATACACTCAGGCATTATCTGTATATCATCCATTTCTTTTCAAAGAATTAAAGCTAATAAAAGATATATCATTTCGTATAATTAAAACCATCAATGCTAGTAATTAACAGAAACCTATCCATACTCTTAAGTTCATAAACCTCCTGCCAAAAAAAGATAAATTCAGAATAGAAGAGTACATTTTTTTAGATAGTTGCAGGTGCGTGCATAAATATCAAAAGAAAAAGATCAAGAAAATCGACGGGAAAAACCATTACGTGTAAGTAGAAACGAAAGTCATATCAGATAAAGAAAACAAAGAAAGCACGAATCTATTATTCTTTCAAACATTTTGAAAGAGCTTTCTTTCCAAGATTACTGTTCCCTGCAGGATATTTCTAATTTCATTCAGGCAACTCGACACTAGTATAAACATTACGAGTAATTCTTTGCATATAAAAACAAACCTTTTTTTGTTACTTGAAGGGAAAAAAGAAATAAAAATTTTGATGGATGCCTCAGTTTCATTGTTACTTATTGGCGGTCTATGTGTTTTGAGGTCACTTTGCCTCGTAACATAGCCAGAGAAGAAATGTAATAAGTTCAATGTTATCCACGCTTGCTTTCGATTCAAATCTGTACAATGTCAGAATTCTATTAAATATCAGCCATTTATTTTATTCTTGATTTTTTTTCCGCCATTTGAAATTCAAATTTTGAGAATTTACAACTTAATGAAAATAAGTAAACACAGCAAAATTGCTGGATTTTTGTTTTTTTTTTTTTTTGTTTTGAGATTTTTGAATCAATAAATTCCAAAAGCAATTATCTTTTGAAAAATGATAGTTTTGTATAAGATTATTTAAATTCAAGGAATTTTTTATCAGATTAATTTTCCGGATCGTCTTTCTTAAATCCATTTATATGAATGTCAAATGAAGAAAATTATTATTAATAATTTATTGAAAATGTCAAATATATATAAACGGGGATATGATAGAGAAACCCTAATGTATTTAACGTTTGCTTAGTCTTAGCTGCAAAACTTTTAAAAACTTTAAATAAATTTTAATAGTCTAAATAAGAATCATTCTAAAAAATTTTCCAAATTTTGCTTTATATGTAAAGGCAATTATATATAGTGTTACATTTTCTTAACAATAAAGAATTTTATAGTAATTATAAATGCCATATTACAATGTTAATAATTATTATAAACATAAATAACGTCAAAAATACTTATAATATAAGATCAACCTGATATAGGCAATATAAAACAAATGAAAAAAATAAATATTTAAAAATTATACGTGAATATTTAATCTCTTCCACGATATTTATAGTTGCGAATACTCTCATTGATCTTCATATATAAGCTTGATATAGCGCATTGATCTTCATATATAAATATTTATATAAATTTCTCAATATAAAAATAAATTATTTCTTCCTACAAATATCTTTAATTCTAAAGATAAGAATAATTTAAAATTAAATTCAACAATCAATTAAAGTAACAAAAAAATTACACATTGATACATGCTATAGAATACACTGATAAATAACACCTGTAAAAATCAAGTTTTTTTTAACATGGGTTTTCTTTCAAACTTCACGCTTTGCGTAACGTATTTTTTTATACCTTTAATCTTAAGAGCAAAAGGGAACGTTGAGTCAAATTGAGCTTATTCAATAATTAATTTTAATAATTAATTTTATTATTTGATGTTTAGTAAATTTATCATCTAAAACGAAGTGTGAATTAATTATTAAATTTATCATACAAACGAAGTGCTTTTTACTATATATTTATTTTTACACCTGTTTTAAAACCTGAGTTATTGTTTAATTCTAATTTGTATAAATGTTTATGATGCAGTACATTTCTATGGTATTGTTCAACAAGATGATTCGGTTTAAATATGAAAAAAATAAATATAAAAATGCTTTGAAACAATTTAAAATTGATGATTTTTTAAAAGCTTCTCCAAAGGGCATTTTTGTTTTATTTTTTCCGCTTATTCAAGAGGGAATATTATTTCGTACCTAAAGTTTCTTTTAACTTGTATTGGTTTCATAAATTCTAAAAAAACTTTAAAGTAAAATTTATATGGTTACATTTCTCTCGTAAGCATTCACATTAATAAATAGATAAATAATAGCAGCGTATGCTAAGAATTTAATGAAAGTAAAATATCCATGATTATAATTTCAAGCAAAAGACATACCATTCTTCATTCCAAAAAATAAATTCTATAAAACGTACTGCTGATTTAAAATAAAATAAAAATAATGTTATATAAAGCTCATGGAGTTCGAATAAGAAAAAATGTATAAATTTTTAAATAAATGTATATTTATTTTGAAGTTTATTATGTATCTAAAAAGTGACAGAATGCTCTAAATAACAAGGTTTTTGTTATTTATAAATGTCGCTATAAAAACACGTCCTGTAAATGTTTATTATATGTGTGTGATATTGAATTAGTACACTAATTATAAACTAAAACAAATCATTTTTAAACATTTATCTAGATACGATGGTCAATTTAATAATATGACAATTTACATAAGGATGAGGATTAATTTAATTATCTAAATATACCAAGGCGTTAAATTGAATAATTTTCTTTTAATATTTGAATCGTCAAATCGGTACAAGACCTAATAAAGTCGACATGTATTTTTCATGCGATCTTAGTACATTTGTAGTCCGCCAATATAGTCTGAAAAATCCACTTTGAACTGAGAATTCATTGCCGTGCGTAAAATCGTTCAAAGCAAAACTAGGTCCATTTTCAAGGCAAGCAGCAGAGAGAAATTTAAATTTTTTTTAAATTTTTCACTGAATTAGGAATACAGAAAGTGTTTGAAAGATAGGATCAGAGATCTTCTGCAGAGTATGGAGGGAGAAATCACAAAATATTAGGACTCTCAAAGAAAATTGAACCTAAATTCAATTCGTTCTCTTCCCCTATAACCGCTGATGTTGACACAGCACCTGAGGAGCAGTAGCCTGAAATTATTGACACGCAGTCAGATCACACTGTGAAAGAAATATTAAATGATGATACATTAGTTTGCTTTTACAAATCTTTACCTGCTGAAAAAACTCCATGAATGATGAAATTGCTAGGAAATTATTCTCTACTTGGGTCTACATATATTTGTGAGCAAAGTTTTTCTTTTGATGCTCTTTAACAGACACATTAACTTGCAAGCTGTGATGAGAATCTCAACAAGCAATCTCACTCCTGATTTTAAAAAAAAATTATAAAAGTATAATAGGATACACTTATCTCATTAAACTTATTCTAAAAATAAATGTGCTTGCAGTTATAGATAATACGAAATTAGCACAAAAATAAATTGAATAAAACTGCCACTATGGAATTTAATTTATATTCATTAATTTTTGTGGTACAATTTATACTTTACTTGAAATGCAAAGTTAGATGATGAATGCAATCATCTTAAAAGTTGCGGTCCGCCATCAGCGTCCACTTCCACTAAGTGGACCCCAATTCGAAACAATTGCCCTTTCCTGATTTAGAGTATTAAAGGTATTTTTAAAGAATAAATAACAGATTGTTTTCTTTTTTTTTAGTAACCGAAATACGTTTGCCTTGGTAGCCGGAAAATAATATCATTTTATATTTGACTTATAATTACCATCCTTACTGTGAACAAAAATAAAAAAAAAACTCAAAAACAATTTTAGAAAATATATACCTTGAATAATACCGAAAGGTATAAAAATTGCTTAGACAAATTAAAAATAAGCACTTTTTAGAAATTTAAATTACATCTTAATTATCTCGAAATTATTGATGAATGTATTCTTGAATATTCGTATTGAATGTAATTACCATTACTGATACCGAATACATTCATTCAGTCACAAGAACTGCATCCTAAAAACATTATCAGCGTTAAAATTCTTCAGTCTGTTACAATGTTCTTTTATCCTTTTCACCGTGATTCTTCCTTATTTCATACTAAAATGTAAAAGATAAAAATACAGGGAAAATCACGATAGGAAATATTGCACAAATATTCCGCTACCATCCCTATAAATACTATATCTTATAGTTTAAGAATGTATAGAATTTATATTTTAATAGAAAATAACTATACTCTGATTTAAATATTGTAAGTTTATAAGCTAAAAATACTAATGAAATATTCAGATCAAAATGCGTTGATATCAAGTATTTAATGTATTGATATTATTAATATCAGCAGAACTTATCAGATCCATTGTGATCAAACTTCTACAAAAGAAAGGATAAAAATCTTAGAAATCGTTTTTAAATTATAAAGGATTCTAAGTGATTTGTTTAACTTGCAAGTACATTAGATCCAAATCAAAGTAATAACATTCCAACACATTCATGCTATTGCACTAATACGGATTTCGATTTAAGCTTAAAGTAAAATTCATAATGAAATAAATGCAAAAGCTTCGGTAAATCTAATAGTTTACGGTTTGCATAAAAACAGTTAATGACACACTTGGAAATTCCAGAAGGTGCATACTCGAAATTCACATGTCAATGTTAAATTAGTTTTAGTCCATTACACCTAATCATAAGAAAGACATACAACACTTCAGTGTATAAGAACCCTGCCATCTTCCTTCATATAAATCCAGTGTATTTATTCCTCAAGTAAACGAATCGTACGAGACGGCATTGCACGCAAACGCAATGCGGGTGTCCTAGACTATTTTTAAGTTAATCAGTAGGGAAATTTGGAGAGACTACTTAACACGTCGCAAACGTGCTTTAAGCTGGTGGGTCATAAAAAGGGACACCCAGGGTTTCCTGGTTGATGTCTGATAGGATGCAGACGTCAAAGGGCAAATTGTCAAGTTCTTGCGCAAACGAACTCACTCCAGGCGGATGTATCTTGAGCCTGTACAAATATGGGTGTTTCATTAGTTCACTCCCAAAGCTAAAAGCTCCTGAAAGCTGGGATTTTTTTATTCGGTAAAAAAAGGTTCGGCACAAGATGTGTATGATTGTGTACTTCAGATCAAGGCAATGCGTTTGAACTGTCTTATCCAACGATATATATGAAAGTATAGTGAAACTACAAAGACTTACTTAATACACAGGATTATTAAAAAAATTATAACAAGAGAAAGAGACATTTTATTTATTTATCAACACAATCGAGAAGGAAAATATGCTGATTTGTAATAATAGGATTATAAGAAAATTCATTTTAATATAAATTACAGCTTTTTAAAAAGAATGAACTAGTGCTACACGTATTTATTTTTATACATACATATTTTTATTGTTATATACATGTTTATTTATTATAACATTGAGAGATGTATTCATATAATCAAATTATATTATTTTTCAGTGATGTATACTATTATATGCCGATATATTACAATAATATAAAACAACTAATATTCTTTAAATGTTCTTTAGACATTTATGCGGAGAACTGAATAAATAAATACCATATTCTATAATTAGGTCTTGATCAGTGATATGTACTATATCCAATAAAAATAGAGAGTCCAAATATTTTATAAATCTTAATTACGATATTACATTTTCTAAATTAATCATTTAAAATTTAAAAGAAATAATTCTAAATAACAAGAATGATGCAAACTTTACTCAACAAAAAATAACAAGGTAGCTGATAATATACTAAACTAGCCGAAAAGTATTGAAATAATCCATAAAATATGGTTCAGATATTAAAATTAAAGCAGAGGATAAATTATGAAATGAAATTTATCTATTGCTACAGAAATGTGCCTATGTTATCATAAAATAAGAAGAAAAAATAAATTTTTACAATGGAGTTAACAATTTATATCTAAAGAGATAAAAAAAAATGATGTCGAAACTTTCATTGATTATAAAAAATTAGACAAATTTTAAAGCTTTCGATTCATGGAACATTGATGAATTAATCATTAATAAAATACGTAAGTTACAAATTTATCAAAAAATTCTATTCCTGGTTTCCTTTATAATATACAAAGTTAAATTAAAGTAACGAATTCCTTAACAAAGAAATATTCTATAATCGATTTTTGTAAGATTAATTATAGTTAAAAAAAACCAAAAATATACAATATATTATTTTCCATAATGTTATAATATATTTTTAGATCAAATGAAGCTAAATGTCTCCAGGTAACGCTTCATTATTTATTCATGTCGTTTCTTTTCGAATTAGCGAATAAAACATTTGATTACGGTCAATGATCTACAAGATTTCCTAACATCTTGTACTTTCCAGTCATTTAAGAGTAAACCTTAACCTTCAACTTTTCGAATCACTTCTCAGAATTTGAATAGATTACGTGATGTAGCATGAATATACATTGTTACAGCTTCAAAATAGTCTTTTTTTATATCACAAGGAAACGTCGTACAACAACGAAATTATTTTACATCCAACATAAACGCTATCATAATTTAAATTAAAAGTAGAAGCGATTCTATATACTGAACAAAGACGCATAAATCTGTAACAGTCCAGACGTTCTACTGGCAAGAATAAAGGAGGTCTGGACATTTTCGCAATTCGACTTTGCTTAATTTATTGTTTCATTTATATGCTTTCAATTTTTTTCCCCTAACTTTTTCTTTTTTTTGGACTGAGATAAGCTCGAGAATGACATGAGTAGTCGATTATTTCAAATGAAACGACGTGGAACTGTTCTTACTCGAAGACACTTACGTGATTAGATTGTTGCATTTGAATTCGGCCAATGGAAGACGTAAATCTTCATTAAGGAATTTACGTCTAATGTTCTTGTCTCTTAAGCTAATTTAACTGAGCTGTTCTTCTTTGTGGGCTTTTATAAATTACCTTCTTCCTTGATGTGACGTTTTGACTTCTGGGATATTTATTCTAATTTTCCTTTAAGAAAAGAGTCAATGAAACAGGTGGGAAAACGTCCAATCAGGGTCGGTTAACAAATTATAACATATAACTCAGGGACCAGATTGTAAATTCCTTTTTGTAAAAATTGAAGTTTCCACACAAAATTTACTTATTATTTATTTCTTTTACTCAAAAATTAAATATTGAAGAAGATGGATATTAAATTAGGCTTAAGAAACTTTAAAAAATAATTAACGATATCTTATTTATTTTAGATATATTCTATAATACATTAAGTAAAGTTTTTTTCCCAGTAATTTTGTGTTAAGGTATATAAATCTAAACATTTTTTTCCTAAGAAAATGGAATTCAGAACCAATTATAGTTTCTAGATTAAAACATGACTATGGTCGATTAACAATGTGCAATAAATGAAATATATTAAAAAACATATATTACAGTGTTATTAGTTCCTTTTCAAATTATTTGTTGTAATAAATATGATTTTTATAAAAAAAAGTTTTTAATTTCCTTTTTCATAATCAATCACAAACAAAGAAATATGATAGTCTCTAAATATTATCATCCTTATTCAAAACTTTATTTTTAAGAAAAACATGATTCACAATCTTTATAAAGCTTAAGATAATTTTTCAGTTATTTTATAAATACCAAAACTATTAATTGTGCAATACTTTCGGAAATTTTCACTTTAATTACATAAAATTAAGACGTTTATTTTCGTTTGAATTTTTACTAGTTTCCTGTTTCCATCTCATTATGGTTAATCATGTTTATATTTCACGTTGTGTAGCATGCATTTATTTTGTAAAACTAAAAGTGAAAGTCATTATACATTTTGCTTTCTTTTGAATGTTTTTGTTTTGTGCTCTGAGGTAGTGCAATGGATTTCTGTTCTAATATGCATTCACTTCCTGTTTACAAGAAACACCCTCATTAAATTTCAGTTTCTTTTAAATACACCACCATTGCATAAAAAATATTTTCGTTCACTAGTATATTTTAAAATTTGATAACAATAATATTGTTATTTTTTAAAGGAATAATACTGCTATTTTTTATTGTTAACTAATTCTTTAGCAGTTAAACGATAACGTTGCTTCATCAAAATGACTGTTTATACAATTTTCAACAATGCCTAAATGAAAAAGTTGTCTTTCCAAAACTTTCTATTTCAGAACAGACCTCTGATCTTACTCAAAGTAAACTAAAATTACTCTCAGAGCTGTAATTCCCAGGTAAAGTAAGCTCCCCAAGGGTGTTTATTTTTCTAACTTTGTTTTGTCTGAAGTTTATTCAATACATTTATTTCTGCTTTTGCTTAGGTTGGTAAAACCTCCTCTAAAACAGCATTTCTGAGTCTGTACTATTCAATCTGGTTATTTTGTAACGACTTTCCAACCGACGCCACATGCTGCGCTTGAATATAAAACCCCACCCACCTCAGCTAGCCTGTCCTTCAATCTGTCTTTATAAATCAAGCGATTTCTTTCTTACTTTTTTTCGCTATGTTCTTCCTATCGTGAGGTAAGGTTTTTACCTTTTTGTTTTTTGTATCACTTTGCTTTTGAAGTTTAAAGTTATTACGTCGTTCTGGGGGAAAAAAATATTTTGAGCAAGAAACTATTTATTTAAGCATTTGGCTGTCCGATGATCCTAAGAAGTCCGTTGAACTTGGTTTAAACAACATTTTACATGGAAATGCGTCTATTACCTAATACTCAGATTTTAATATTGCGCAATCCAGAGTTATTCCAAACCAAATCTGTAAACAAAAAAAAATTCCATCCATACTCTTCAGGTATCTTTTTGTAGATTGCACAATGAAAACACAGTGCGAATTAATTTTACCATGTTGAAGCAATTTTCCCGCTCAAATTTGAATAGGAACAAGTACTAAGTGAGATCAGTCATACTTATTTTAATTTTGGAGCAATTACGTTGCTTTCTTGATAAAGCGTGATACATTTTCACTTTTCTGAAAAAGTGTTTTTAAATTATATGCACAAATATTTGCCCTTCTCCTTCTCATAGAATTTCTCCTTGTTTCTCATCCTTTCAGTTTTTGATCTTATTTCTCAAGACACATTTCAAAAGTAGACTGTATTCTATTATTTTCTAAAAAAATATTATATACGAATTAATTGATGGTTTTTCCAATTCCTATTTCCTATGCAGTCTCACGGACGTATTCCATCAATTATTAGCATTATTTTGTTCTTAAAACTTCATTTTGTACGGATTTCATTTCATATTCTTTCTATAGCATATCTTGAAATTACTGACAAACAAATGGTATAAAATTATAATTCTTTTTTTTTTCACCAAGAATTTTTTCGAGAAGTTTATTAAAATAATTAAAGGGAGGGATCAATAATTTTCACAAAACAGCTAGTGACTTAACTTTGTCCAATTACGTTATTGCATTTTCGTCACGATATTTACCTTATAATAACACAAAAAATATCCTCATATGATTTATGTGATATTATACGAGTATGTTAGCAATTACTAATGATTCTTATGTGAATATTTTATCACTAAAGAAACTATTTCTGTAAGAAATCATTCTAAAAAATATGCTCATTTGTATATTATCTTCTATCATATTTCCAAAGTTATCAAGGTAAATCGGAAAAAACGCGCCAAACTCAAAAGTGGTTCGGCATTGATTACAAACATTTCTCGAGAGATTATCAGGATTTACTTATTATCATTCAGAGATTTTCATAACGTAATGCTTAGCAAAATGAGAGCAAAATTTTTTCATAATTTTTAAAATTAACAAGCTGTTTCAGAACCCTTTCCAAAATCAAGATGCCTGATAAAAGATGTATGAAATAAATAACTAAAACTAGAGTGAAATTTATTTTGATGATTTTTTTTAAATGAGAATGAATAATGAAAATTTCTAGCTTGGCTATTAGTTTTTCTTATGATTTTCTACTTTGAATTCAAAATATAATGAACCAGAAATCTTTTATGAATTTAATTAAATTTACTAATTTTACACTTTCTCATAAATCTACGAAATCAATTTAAAAGTCAAATATATACATGTCATTCACTTTTCGATTTCAAAAATTTTATAATTTTTTTTAAAAATTATAATGTATCTCTTAATTTAAAAAATGTTCTATTCCCTGCTCATAAAATATGAAAGAAAATTTAAAACATTTCATTATACATATAGAAAGAAAATATACTATTAAGAACCATATATAGTGATTGTTCTATAAATCTCCTTAATATTTTAATCCCTAAAAAAAATTGTGAAATATTAAAAATATGCGCGGTTATTAATTTATCACTGTTCAGAAATCGTAAATTAAGCATTTTGTTCACTCCCAACTGTAAAAAAAGCAATCAAAGAGACATTGCAATCAAAGAGTGAATTAAATAAAATTCCATTTTTCTTGCAAATATATGCAGAATTAAATAAAATTCAACTTTTCATACTTTGATAACTTATCCTTTTACGCTTTTAATGTTATATAAAAGATTAATGAAAAAAATCAAATATGCTCTCATCTAAGTATATCAAAATTTTCATTCGAAATCTAATTATTACCCTTTCAGTTCCAATCTCAGCCATATATATATATACCGGTATATTATCCGTCTATCTATTATTAAACTACAAGTCAATAGCTTCTCGGAAGACCCCCTATCACTCATAAAAATGCGTGAAAGAAATTCAACTTCCTGCCTCCTGAATACTATTACGCAGTAACACGGAGCCATTACTTTTCTGAGAAGCCACAATTCATACCTTTAAATTGGCGCTTCCCCTTTCTTCTTTTTGGCGCATTTCCACACTTTTGAGAGCAGATCACAGGTTTCGCACCCTGAAATATACATAATTATTTGCGCATGGACGCCTCGCAATGAGTCGTTATTGCTTTTTATGTACGCTTTTACGCATTGCTATCGGATGGTTTGCTTTATAAGGGTTGGATTTTTTTAGGGTTGTGTGTGTGTGTGGATTACATTTTTCTTTTCTTTTCCTTTGCTCCTTTTTGCTCCGATGACGTGACGTTTCTTGACCTCGGATGCAGGAAGGAAGAGCAAATAAACTACTGAACAAGAACGCTGAATTGTTGAAAAATGGACAAAACACTAAGTTGTATCTTAAATTACGCGTCGTCTTTAAGTAATACAACTTAATTAAAAGAGGTTTATTTAATAAAGTATTTCAATGATGCTCAGGAAAGAATTATTTTAACCTTTTTACGTTTCATAGACTCTTTCTCTCAAAAGTTATGAAGTCAATGAACGGCTTTTTTGATAAATACTTTCAGAAATCCTTTCTTTCGTTTATGTATAATATATTTTTACTCACTAAATAAAATTATGAAAAAAGTTCATGATGTAAAAAAGTGTTTTAAAAAGTAAAAGATATTCTAAATATATATATGATAATGCAATGTAAATAATGTATATCTAATAATAATTATACAAAAATAATACTTTAATTTCAAAAGTTATACGTAACATTTTAAGTTACACAAAAAGGTTTTACATACAATTTTAAATTATAATTTAAAAATAACATTAAATATACTGAATTATAATAATGTATAAAAATAATTATAAGTTGACATATAAAGAATATATATTAACTTATAATTATTTATATTATAATCAAGACAATTTTATAAATAAAACCAGCACAAAGATTGTTATTAGTAATCTTAAATAAGATTATTAAGTTGTGGTTTGGAATTCTTAACAACACATATACACAAAAGAATATAACTAATACTACGTTTATCGCTTGCATTACCAAAAAAAAGCAATTCAAGATTCAATTCATTGTGACAAAAGACAATTAAATGATTATTTCTCATACATGCTCTAAGACATCCAAGCTATCAAGGGAGTACCTTCTTTAGGTAAGTACACTTTTCACGAACTCGAAGGATCCAAGAGATCTTTTTCTCTCCTACGGTATTTTTTTTGTCTTTGGTAAACATGGGTGACCTGCCTCCGGTGTACCCTAGCGATCCTTCTCTATTTTCGACCCATTTTTTCTGTCATCAATTTCTTACCTTTTTTTTTCTTTCTTATGCCGATATCACATCTGAATATTTTTTGATCTTTCTACACGTTTCCATTTCGTTTATGTTTCAATTGTCTCCATTCACCGATTGTTTTTACTGTTTTTCAATTATTTCCTTCCCTTAATATATTTATATTACTTTCATTTTTGGCTTTGTTTTTCTCTGTTGGCTCACCAACCCGCATATTTACCGTGTGCGGCTTCACTCCTTCAGGGGCTTGCCTTCTTTAGTCAAGTACGGGCATCACAGCGCCAAAACACCTAAGATTTTTTTTTCTTCTTCATGGGGCTTACTGTCTTTGGTAAACACCTGTAGCGCCCCCCTGGTCAACAATTTTTACCTAATTTCCGTTCTTTAAAACGTCTAGATCACAGTTACATCTTGTTAGGCACAGCATAACCACATCTGGCTCTTGAGCCGTTAATCACCACCACCATCAGGACTTTCAAGTGGTCCATGAATACCGAATTAAAAATCTTGGTTTTGAGCTGTGGCCGCGGTAGCTGAGGGGGTCATGCTCGCTAGTACGTAACCATCATTGTTTTCATTGAGCCGTGAATTCGAATCCCGATTCAATTTAAGACCCACCTCATATCGAGGCTGAAATACATTTGATATGTCGAGACCCCAAGTCCTCCCTTTCAGATAGTGTGGAAATATGAAGAGTCGCCAATAGCCCTCGTGTTGCTTTTGAATGCGAACTCATGACTCAATATGAGAGTCATTAGTTACGGAACTCGTGATTTTACCACTAGGTTACTATGACTGCAAATGAAAGGGGGTATTTTCGAAAGCAATTAGATATAAAATAAATACAAATTTTAGAATAATTATCGCGCATATTTTTAATTGACATTCGTTCACATGGTTCTTGGTTTAACTAGCAGTTTAAGTATTCATTCATTCGACCGATTCGTGACTGTTATGACTTTCGCGACTGTCTCATGCTTCCACTTCTTTATCATTGGTAAAGCGTTATCGGACCAAATGTTCTTTCAACTTAAAAAAAGGTGATAGTCACTAAATGACAAGCCCTAATTATACAGTGGTAGGTTATGATGTCTCACCAAACTGTTGCAAAGGAGCAACGGTTTCACTGGCGACTTGCAGAGGATGCAGGAGTTTTCGTCGCGAATGCTTACGCCGTTGCTTAACATTGTATCCTCCATTTCTGAATCACTACTTGAATGTTTTCAGTATTTCACAATACCAGTCAGTATTTATTTAGGTTCCAGAAGTTATGAAGTCGATCAACAAAAGTCTTTTATTTCCTAAAACACAGTTGCACCTGACTGTACCGGCAGACTGCGCTTGTTTGAATTTTCGCGACTTGTGAGAAGAGGAGGAATACTACAGTCACACAATTGATTATCATATAGTCTCAGGTGTGAAGTGGAACTCTTTGATTTCATCATTTGTGACAATCAAATCCAAAATGTTTTCATTTTTGTCTGCATAGCAAAGAAAAGTTCAAGAGGAATCATTTCGTTGTCAAATGGTCTTCGTTAATGGTCTGTCAAATGTCGGAATTCGTTAGGGAATTCAATATTCTTCAATCCACAGTGTAAAGAGTGTGTCGAAAAAAAATAATTTCTCAGCATTTTTCCCACCATGGGCAATTTCATTGGCCGACCGCGTCTAATAATGAATGAAATCAACGACGTCTGTTCAGAGTAATCACTATTACCAGAGAAGCAATATTGCATCATATAATAGCAAATCAATGTGGGACGTACGCCAGACATATCTGAGAGGACACTGCAGCGAAATTTTGTGTTAGTAGGATATGACAGTAGTACACCGACTTGAGTACGCCTTTACCTACGACACGTAATCGGCTGCAGTTGATCTGATGGACTCTTTTAACATATCGATTGGACAATGGATAACTAGAAAAATGTTATTTTGTTAGAGGAATCACTATACCAATTTGTAAGAGTTGATGGTAGTGTGGCACAAACCTCACAAGGTCATGGACCTAAGTTTTCAACAAGGCATTATGAAAGCTGACGGTGGTTCCATAATGGTGTAGGCTTTTTTTAAACCGTATGTACTGGGTCTCTGGTGACCCAATACTTACGGTACCATTTATTGACTTGAAATAGTTATGTTCATCTATTTCGACAATATTAGCGCCCATTCAGTGACTTCATGTACTCATACAGCGACGGAACTGTACAAGATGACAATCCGCCACATCAAAGGGCCAAAATCATTCGTGGTTGGCTTGAGAAATATTCGCGAACATTCTATTGGCTTATTTGGCCACCTAGATCAAATAAAATCAGCAGAGACAGAAACCAACATATCATTGAAAATGATGACTTAAAAACCATTAATTGACTGGAACGAGTTATGTTCAGTTACTTAGAAAACCATTTGAAGTCATTTATGAATTTCATATACCCAAACAACGATGATACTTTCTAGGAGGGCAGTAATAGTAGGAATTTGACATAAAATGGGTTAAAATCATTCACTATTGATTTTGAGAATATACTGGACAATTCCAGCTAATGATTTAGCCACCTAGATCTCCAGGCATGAATCCCATCGAAAACATAAAGGACATGATCGAAAGATCAGCTGTTACAAAGAATGCTGCACCGGTAACACTTTCACAATGATGAACGGCTATAGAAGTAGCATGGCAGAACGTTTCTTCAGGGCACTTCCGATGACTTGTTGAATATATGGAAAGTTTAGTTGCTGCACTCACCCCCCCCCCAAAAAAAAAAATGAGGTCTCTCATGAAACTAGGAAATATCGCATGACTTTAGGCACTTCAACGTATACATATATCTTTAATTTGTATTTGTACTTTAAGTCCTTATTAGAGGTGAAGCAGTGTATACAAATAAAGACAAATTTGTTTCAGTTAAACTTTCTATATTATTGTAAAAACAATGAAAATTCAATGGTTAAATATATATGACAGTTCTTCAACGAACTTCAACAGTAGAATTGAAATATGTTACCGATTCTATACAAGTTTGTAGTTATTGTTAACACAAAACTCTTTATAAAATTGGTAGCGATTTGATAGATTGTATATAACTTGAATTGTGTATTACGTTCTTTTAAATATACTGCTTGACCAGAATAATTTTGGTGTAAATGGATGACTATATGATTCTAATTTTTAAAATCATAATAGTGTCGTGAAATATCAAACGAAAAACAACAACAACAGCAAAAAAAAAAAAAAAACACTGCATGAAGCTTTAAAACGAGAAAGTAACATCCAATGTTTTTTAAACCGTTTTTTTTCCCTTATGTGGAGTAAGTAATCACGATGGAGCATACTATACGAGATAATGTTGCGAGAACAGTATACTGTTACTTATATCAGGTTTCTAAGTAATAACATAGGAAATAAATTACACGATGTTCATAATTTTCTGAAAAAAGTTGCATATTTTCTAAGTTGAAACATATTTCAATAACAAAAAAGATTTTAAAAATTGATATTTATATTTCCGCTAACAACTAAACAAAGCAAACTTTTCCTTGTGTCTGATCACTGAAATAAAATAGAATAGAAAAAATAAAAAAATATTTTTAAGGAAAATAAGAACCTTTATCCGTAAATATGAGAGCTAACATTTTGCAGGGTTTAAGTTTTTGAATTTAAAATAATTAATAAATTAAAGCAAGCGAAGTACAAAATAAAATATAAAAACAAGATGAATCACGCGTTTTTTTTCATTTGTAATTAATAATAATTCAATTTTTTTTTTAAAATAAACTTATAAATTATTCATAAAAATAAATACCATAATAAAGTAAAAATATGGAGGAGAAAAAAGAGATAAACATTATTTCAAAAATATCTAATTAAATTTGTTATGATTTACAATGTTTATGAATTTTTTTGATTTATTTCAGATTTATCGTCACATCATCAATGTAATATAATTCCAGTGACTGAATTAATTGTATTCCATAACTCACACACACACATGAAATAATATGAACCTTATGCAGATAATGTAAGTTCTGAGCAAAATTTTTTTATTAATTTATTGAGAAGAATATATTATCTCTGATATATTTGGACTTAATCAATCATCTCGAAAGTTTTCAACTTTCGCATAATGGCTAGCGTATTGTGACGAGCCGGTCGCTCGGCAAACATTGACCTGGTGATTTTTATTCATGAGCGATTTAGAGAACCTGCTGGCAGCTGAACATTTTCTGTATCAAGGATGATTCGCACAATACCGGCAACATGCGGTCATGCAAAATATCCTGCTGAAATGTAAATTTTCGCAGGGCTGAGCAACAGACCTTATCACTCCAAAAATGTAACAATAATTGTTCAATCATTTCGCTGTCAGTGCGAAAATGAGGTGACCAAAACATGTATCCAATTGTACCCAAAATCATCACTCCAGGTGATGGGCCAGCATGATGATGTCGAATGCATGCTTAAAATATGCACTGTCTAAACGCAAATACCACCATCATGATGCTGTAAACAGAAACTGTAATCATCTGAAAAGAACGACGTCGCGTCATAGCTGCATCCAGGTTCATCATTGATCACGCCATTGAATGCGCTTCTGACTGTGATGTAGTGTCATGGCCGCCAAAGTCTCTGCTGTTGCAAAAGTAGTGGAACTGTTCGTGCAGACATTTGTTTTGCAAACGATCCCGTTTTTTGATTCAGGGTTCGTGACGTGGTTGTACGATCCATTAAGATCATACGGGTTGCTTGTCTATCTTCTCGACTGTAAGTGAAGTGGGCCGTTGAGATCCAGCACGGCGATCCGTATGACCATCCTGAACTCATCGATTCCATATTCAGAAGAAAGTCATGGGATCTCGACCGACGAGAGCAGTAATGCTGCGATATGATAAACAGCAATCCCGGTAGACTACAATTCGACCTCTATCAAAATCAGAAACGTGCTGATAAGCATTTCTCCTTCTTACACGAGACATCACAATAAAACTTTTCACTAGGATCAACGTTCAAATGCAATTTGTGTGTGAGAAATCTGTTACACAATTCATTCATTTAAACGCATTGCAGATGTCGCTATCGGCGCTTGGTTTCCATTAATGCATTGAAAGGCTAATCATTTGCATACCACAGCTTCTTTCTGTAGCTTAAATTTCACATGTGTAGTGTATCGCCTTCTTGGTGCAGCAATTTTAACGGCTAGTAATCTATATATACATATATAAGCGAAATACCACTGACTGACTCATCACGAGATCTCAAAGACTATACAACCAATTGACTTGAAATTTAGCATAGTTACTCATTTTGTGATGTAGACGCTCACTAAGAACGGATTTTACGGAAGTCTTATCCAAAATGTAATTTTCATCCGTTAATCTACTCTTATCCATCGGTTATGTAATTTTGGCGACTTTATCGCCAAAAATGATATGGCCGACGCCAAATGGAATATATATTTTTATATGTATACTGTGTATTGTCTCCAATTAAGTTTACTTGGCGAGATTTGCGCGTGCGAAATAGAAAAATACCAATAATTTTATATTGAAGCGCTGATGGAGGATTGGCAAGATTTTGGCGAAGGTGCTCTTTATGTGAAATTTCGTGCATGTCGAAAATAGGAAACGTACATATTAAGCGATAGAAATAAAAGAGTTTGGAATCCCACGGTTGGTGAAAGTGTAGTTTAGCACCAAAACTGAGCGGGATTTTGAAAAATACTAAAATGGCGACTTCTTACGGAGACTTCTTCACACTTAAGACAATCTTCGTTTACTGGAGGACCTCGCTACATGCATGAACGAACCTAAGAGGCTATGACATACGTAAGACATTTTCTCATATATTTGAAAGTCGAGGATAACCATTATTACAGACAGTCAATTTCTTAAAATTTTAAAGTTAGATTATCATTAACGTTTTAAAAATTGAATTACGTATAGGTTCCAAAATATTATATTATTGTCTGTCCAGCGAAGCGGGCGGATATCAGCTAGTATATATATATATATATATATATATATATATATATATATATAAACTTTAGATGATATAACTTCTACATAAAAAAATGTTTTATAAATTAATACGAACATTATCTCTGAACCAATTTGGCTTTACGTCAAAACTTCAAAACTCGTGTAATAAAAGTTTTCGGCTATGAATTAGTAAAACTACCAGTGAAATGTGGATATAGTAATTATACTAAAAACATTTTCTCTAAGAATAACAACAAAAGTATCGTGTATGTGAGTGAGTGAATAATGTCGTATGAGCTCAAGTACAAAAATTACTATGCTCATAAAGGTAAAGAAAAACGAATTGATTTATATATTCGCTGTTATGCGTGACTTCTTTATTCAGATTGCTCCATAAAATAATTCTAATGCGTCAAAATTGCACTTCCAATTATATACTTTAGAAGCAACTAACATTGTCGGCAATTTGTCATTTCAATAGCTCCATGTTGTGAATGAAATAAATGCAAACACATTACTGCTAATTATATACTCAGAAAAAATTCGGATGAGATTTATTAGTCAGATTACACGTAATACTGCAAGGTAACATTGAAAATAATCTTACACGCGAAAAATAGTAAGAAATGTGAATAAATTTATTAATATAATTTGAATAAGTGTGTGTGATTTAGAAACACTTTGAAGTTGTTGCTCTTGGCTATATACGTAGAAATAAGTAATTAAACAGTTATTACTATCATGTTTTTCGTGCAGCGTAAGTTATTACATTTTGAAAAGTGCATAGGCCATTCTCTTCCCAACTAATTCTATTTTTGATTACAATATTGTGACTTGATCTACGAGTAAACCGAGCTTTCAATTAAATCAGACACATATATGTTCAGTATTTATGAAACTGAAATCAAAATTGCTGATGGTACTGTTGATTTCTTAAGCTGCTATAAAAATATTCAGGTTTAATACGAAATAAAATGTTTATTTTTCCATTCGTGGCTCCATTACTTTATCAGTTCATGGACAAAAAAGTAACTATAAATATATACTCCGAAAATTCATTAGAAATCTTTGTTAACATTTTGACTTAAAAAAGTATTACTTATTCTTTTCATTTCGAATTTTTATGTTTATTTCGTTTTCATGAAATAATCTGAAAGAAAAGTTAAAATACCCATGCTTATACTTTTGCGAAAAGTTATTCATGGTATTTTTAAGAAAAAAAATAACATTGTAACATATTAGTCTCACCGATAACCATTCTAGAGTTGAATGTATCCTAAAAGTTAAACAAAAGCATGAGACTGATATATTACACAATGTGAATTCTCCATGCGTAAAGCTGGTTGAGTGCGATGTATAAAGTTAGTACTGTTTTTCATTTTTTTTCTCATTGCACCTGATACATCTACAGAATCTATCCATCTCTGAAGTATTAAAGAGGTTATTGATGCATGAAAATATATTTTCAGAAATAAATTACCTCAATGCCTGCAACAAATTCACTTTCGGAATCATCAACCTCTTCCTGCCAATAATTACACAATTTTTTTTTTCTTTAAAAAAAGTGTTCGCCAAACAAATGATATTAAATGCACTGTAGAACAAAGACGGAGAAACCTTCAATCCACTAACCTAGAGAAAGGGAAGAAAAAAATTCCAAGAAGTAAGATCAAACATTTTTCTTTTCAATTTTCCGAAAGCACGAAAGTAAATCAATTTCCTTATTTAAAATCACTATTATTTTTCCGTAACCCATCAGCATTTCACAAACAGAAACAAAAATCGAAAGAAAAATAAAACAGAAAAAGAATGCAGCCCACCAGCATAGTTTTCCCATCAAAGAAACAAAAGGAGCCCGAAATCTGCAAGAACTACCGATTATAAAGGAACGATTTAAACGTAACCGCTATCTAATTGTAAGGTGTCAGGGCATACGCCATACTCCTTATTTTTACTCTCTCACGAAACTACCATTTTTCTTCAGTTACCCGACACCCGAGCTGTCGATGAAAGAGTAAAAAAGAAACAAAGAAAAAAATTCGAAGACCACGATGGAATCAAATTTTCGGGTAAGGAGGAGCTAAGTAACGGTTCAATAATTTGGTAAATTTCGGTGGTATAATTTCTCATCTATCTTTCTTTGTTATTGTCACCGACCTCTAACTGCTTTTCGGTAATGATCATTTTCACCTTCGTTTTTTACGAAAACTTTTCACGGCCAGCAGCATTGAAAAGTCTTCTAACTTGACCTCATTTCATCGTCTGTAACTCTTCGTGATCTAGTTCGATTGTCCCTTGTGGTAATTCTTACAGGAAATGGTGGCAGTGCTAAGTGACAAACATAAAAAGAAGTAACTCTCGCGCAATCGTCAAGAATATGCAATTCGAGAATCTTTCCACGCTATATTTGTCAGTGACGTAGTTTTAAAAGTAGCGATTGCATAAACATCAGAAATTATGCTTGGTAAAAATCTGAAACAATCCACAAGTGAAACTGAAATTTTATAGCTTTTTTATAGAAATTTTTTTCATTATTTTCGTCATTAAAATCAAGGATATGGCGGACTTCACATGAAAAAAGAGCAATACCTCTTCAGAGAGAACATGCGATTCCAGATTCTTGACACGCAATATTTGCAGGTGATGTTTTTAAAAGTTACGACAACCAAAGAAACATAAATTATGCTTGGCAACAAATTTTAAATTGGTAGAATTGAAATTTGACATATTGAATTGAAATAGACGTATAAAATTTTACAAACTATATATCCAACAATCCAACAATATACCTAAATAATAAACCTATATGTATAACTGGTAAATCTGTTAAAAAAGGGAAAGTGGGAGGATTATCCTGTGAGGTGGGTGTATTAGTGAGATTTTTATTTAATACATTTTACATTAAATAAAGTCTAGGTACATATAAAATAGGAAGTTTTTAAAAATAAATTATAATAAAATATCATCTTTAATGCAAATAAATGCATTGGGTAATTTTTTTAAAAAAAATAATGAAATAATAAAATTTAAAATTGATAACTTCTGTAGAAATAAGTTATTTTTTAAGCTTTTTGAGCTAAATGTTTAAGAACTATCTCTTTAATTTTTATTTTTATATGTGAAATTGAAAAGAAGAAATAATATAATCGTTGTTAATAATACATTTCAAATTAATTTTGTAATTTAACTGAGTCAGAGATGTACAAATATGTTTGCTTGTATATATAAATTTTCAGCCTGTTATATTTAAAATAAAGATATGAGAGATAGTCGATTTATCATTTCTGTCAAGTCGGCCTTTAAACCATATTAAGGATCTTTAAGATAGCAATTTTCATTTCCTCAACATAATAACAGATTGGATTTGCAGTAATTTTCTCCCTAGGCTTATTATTATGCTAGCGAACTATAATAATGATTTTAAATTCTGAAATTCATCACCTAAGTTATTATTCGGAAAAACATACTTAATATTAATCAATCATTGTTTAAAGAACATGCCAAAGTAAATGGTTAATTATATCACATATTTTATTTTGAAATAAGAATTTAGATTTATTAGAAACTTGCTCATACAGACTAAAGAAAAATAGACGAAACATCTTTATCGACACTTCAAATTATTATGATATATTGTCTTAAAACAATTTATTTATTCAGTAAGAAAAGTATTAAAAATGTAATTTATTCTAAAATAATTGCAAATATGAATCAAATTGCAAACTGTATTTTGCTGTTATATCTATATATTATATGCTACAAGAAAGTACAAATGAAAGGTAAAAACATTTTATTTGAAATGATTAAAATAGTCATTCCCTTTTACACATGGTACCTAAATTGAAAAAATTATAAACTCGCTTATTATATAAGAAGTCAAATTATACAAGTATTTCAGTAGAAGGATCAACAACAACAAAAAATGAGATAAAGTATTAATGTCTAACACCAAATTCATCATATTCCTAATAAATGCATAAAAACAAAATCAAATTAGTTTTTAAAAATATTTAATAAAGGTTTAAAAATATATACGACCAAATAAAATATTTCTTGAATTGAACATGAACCGAGATTATTCCAAAAAAAAAATTATGTAATTTTTTTTATCGGATTAAATTGTTCTATATTACAATGCTCATTTATAAAATTATTTTTCAAAGCTATAAAATGTCAAGTGCTGCTTAAATTTTAAAATAAATAATGAAGTTCAAAGTTTCTTAGAACGAATTTTAATGGTTTCTTTGTGATGTTCATTCTATTACGCGGCGGCTCTCTTCAACAAAAACGCCAGAAGTTTTAAAAAAAAAACCGCTTTAATAATTAGCCCGAATGGGGCGTTTCTTTTAGGCCAGCTGGTTTTGAGCGCAGCAAAAAGTGACCGCACAATTTTTCTTCGGACCCAGTGGTCAAGGATTCGAAACGCCGCCGGTACCTCAAGGTCAAATAATCTCTCCCCCACCATGGAGTAGAAAACATCGAAAGCTGGGTATCGAAGTATGGTATGAAGCTGGGTACATCGAAGTATGTGACAGCTCTCTTCAACAACAATGCCAGAAGTTAATAAAAAAACGCTTTAACACCCAACCGGAGAGGGACGTCGCTTTTAGCCTTGTTGATAAATGGTCAACTTCTTCAGACCCAATGGTTCACTGTTCGAGACACCGCTGACATACCAAGGTCAATTCTCTTCCCCTCCATGGGCTGAGCAAACCACGCAAACCCGGAATTACATCATCTTGTATGATTGTATTTTGTTCTAACCTTTTAATTCTTCCAAAGAGCTTATATCTTTATCATTTGTTCAAATATGTAAGAATTTAAACTACCTGCATCATCTGCTGTATCATTTCAAAGAATCCTTTCTAAGCAGGTGAGAAGAGAAGTGAAAAATTAGACTAAGAGAAACCACAGGAGGGATTTGAAGTGACACTAAGAAAAGATGAGTGACACCACACATCTAGAAAATATTGCATTTCAGTTGCATAGTCGTTGCTATCGGTAGTGATACTCTGAGTTTGGACTTCAATTTAGATTTTGTAGTAATTGAACATGCATTATCCTGTAGTTATATTTAATGGTACCCTATTTTTCTCAAGTAGAGACTCATTACGGTTATTCCTCTTAAATTGAGAATAGTAAAAACATCTGATACAATGTAAGAGCAAATGAGGAGTTTCCAATTTCTTGTGAATCTCTGGTGAAGAGAATTGAATCCATCCACCTGACATTTGTTCATGGACTCAAAATGGAAATTTTCTAAAAAATTAATTTAAAGAGAATACTTAAGGTCGGTACACCTTTTTAAAAACTTCACTTTTCATTCAGTTGCAATAACAAACACACAAAAAATGCCAAAAACATTACTTTTAGTACAACAATAATAATTTATAAGAATTAATGTTTATAATAGTGAAATTTAATACGATTTATAAAGTCCTTCCTGTAATATATATTTCTATAGATATGTTTTACTATCATTGTTTTTGTGCAAAAGACATACACTCTATAAGGAAAAAGTGAATATTTGAGTATTCCAGTGCTCAGAAGAGACACATATTCAAATAAATGCAATATTATTCCAATCCTAAAATGACAAGGAAAGAGAAAAATCATTCATTTGTAACCTTCAGGATTTTCTAAGAAAATTATTCGTAATATTTTTTCAAAAAAAATACAGAAGATATTTTATAGTTAAGAACTCGCAAATTTTAATGTCATCCAAAACAGAAAGCGTTTGCATATTTTATACACATAATATTAGTTTTAACTTATATATATATATATATATATTGGGAGATATTAACAAGACTCTTCAGCGTTTTATGATCAACCACATAAAAACCACATATCATAGTATTTCTTTTCTTCTTTTGATCTATTATTAAAAACGCATTTCATGCTACTGTAATGATTATTTTGGCTTACGTTTCAAAATTTTATTGCCAAAAGGATATTATTCTCAAAAATAACATATACTTATATTATTATTTTGGATGCGTATCATCACAATAATTAATCATAAATAATCTCATAAAGAATCTTCTTTTCATAAAAAAATCTAAATCGCTAAATGTCAGTTACATTTCAGATGAATCAGATGTAATATAAAATTAATATTACTTTTAGAAGTAATTTAACATTATAACCTTTTATTTAAATCATTAATTAATCCTATTTCAATATTACCTTATAGAGAATTTCTCCCAATTCCCAAATAAATACACCTGAAAAATAACGGCACACCATTCAATTGTAAAGCAATCACAAAGTTAAATCTATATCATAAAAATAAATCGCAGTTTCTAACATCTTCAGATCTAACTATTATTATATCTTCAGTGCACCACCAAATTTGAAAAAGGACAAAGAAATTAAATTCTTTATTATCGTGGTTAAAGTATTATAAAACACATATCATAAAATTGTTTCCAATGGGTGATTTACCTTGTATGACGTCACACAAAGAATCAATCCATTTACATAAACAATGATCCAAAAATAAAAAAGAACATTTTCTGTCCTGAAGGGAAACAAAATGGTTGATTGAACACTCATGGAATCTTCCTGGGGTTATGTGCCACGAAACCGCAAAATTAGTTGCAGAGAAGATTAGTCACAACTAAAACATGTTGAGAAGTTCATGTTCGGAAATTAAGTTTGGCGTGCCGTGACAAGAACTCGAGCATCGATAATAAATTTTAGAAAATCCTTGATACACGCAATGAAGCGACTTATCAACAGAAAGATAATATTTCTTTTCTTTAAGTGGCAACAGTTTTGTTTCATTGTCATTTTTACTCCTTTAGAATATCATTGAGGTAATACTTTCAACTTAAAGCAATTTTCTGATTGAATTCATAAATTTTTGTTTGTATTACAAGCTTTACATCTTATTTTATTAATGCCTAAGAAGAATAGATTTTGAAAAGGAATAATAATGCATTCAAAGTCACCACATTTTAATCTATATTTTTAGATGCTGCTCATTTTTATTTATATCACTGAATTTATTTGTAAAGCGTATTAAATATTTCAAAATAAAAATATTTCATGCGATAAGAAGTATCATGAAAATATTTTTTTATAGTTTGATCATAATATAACAAGAATACCTTTTGAATTGCTGTAACTAAATTATTTTAAATTTCATTTTTGTTGCAAACAAACAAAAAAGTTGTTTTTGTATCAAAATAAAAAAAAGCTTCAAATATATCTTTACCTCATTAAAAAAATCAATATTTTGAAGGGATTTAAATATTTTCACAACAAAATCTCTCAAGATTGAAATACTTTTCATAAATTGTATGGATAGGCCATGTGGAATTAAAACGATTGTTTACAATATCGATTGAGCTTAGTGGCACATTTAAAATAATTCACAACGTAAACAAAATAAATTTGTTATACGTAAACTGAAACTATGTAATTAAAATAATATACCCCGATAAATAATTAATGTACAGGGGATTTTACATCTTATTTAATACATTTGCAAGCATTTTAAAATTTGTCTTTTTATATACTTTTTGAGCTATTCCAAATCATTATTACTAGTTAGCTAAATATAAATCTTCATTTCCTAAATGAAATTGCCCTTAGAAAAAACGATTATTTCCAATACTGGTTGAATTCTAAAAGATGAATGCCGAGACTACAGCTAAATTGTAAGAAATCGTTTTTTAAAAAAAGATTTTTTTTTATCAAAATTTAACATTTACTCGAATTCCTTAGGAAAAAATTGCTTAAAATCAATGATGGCGCAGAACATGCACTACATTATACAGATGAAACAAAAAGCAATGGATTTCCTCAAATTTCCACAATACAAGAATAACTATAGGATGATTACTCATAAATGAAGGCTTTTGCACTATCATATCAATTTTCATCACAAATTTAAAAAATGAAGAGTAAAATATTTTAAAGCCAAACAGTCAATTTCAGACTTGTCAGAAAGATATAACATGGAACATGTTAGGGTTTATATTTAATGTCATATAAAGATCTTTCAGCGCAAAAGAAAGAAAAATTACATAAATAAAGTAATGCAAAGAAATTCTATTTTATAATAATAACATAACTTTTTGTCGCATATTTTTGCATATAAACTTGCTAAGGAAGCCAAATTAGGAGAAATGGTTTAGAGATAACAAGATAAATAATTCGAGATAAAAACCAACGTTTTTTAAAACAACGTTTTTAAATGGTGGCAAAGTTTATTAAAAAAAAAATTGAAATATTAGTTAAAACTTTGTAAAAGACCTCATATATCTCTCGTCTTTGAGATCACTCTCTCTGCGTAATTCAATACACCTTCCATAGATGGCGCCAGGTTACTACACAAATCACGTTATTAATAAAAATTATTGAAATATTAGTTAAAACTTGTCGCAAATGTCTAAATATTGCATTGTTACGCGAGTAAGAACGATTCCCAAAGTTTCAGAGCTCTAGCTTAATGGGAAGTTGGTTAAATTAACGATCGAAAATTTGATGACACACACACCAAGTGAAACACAGAAAAACGTTGTAAAATAGTGGCAGCATAATGTAATTAAACTACTTTCGGTAGTTTTTTTAAAAGATTACCACAAAAATATAAATTAATGTAACTCTGTTTATGACTAAGAACCAAGTATTCCATTCTTATTTAAGTTTTTTTCCTGTCCATCAGAATCAGCAAAAGTTTACTTTATTTTAAAGCATAACTTTTTACAAAATATCAAACTCTGTAATCGAGACACATTTAAGAAATTTTGTCTTCTCAAGGACTTTCTCAATGTTTAAAAAAATTATCATTCAAATATATGCTATATGAAATTTACTTCAAATGGTATATGAAAAGTTGCTGAACTCCAAACCAATATGTTGTTTATACCTGTACATACATTACGCACCTGGAAAAATAAAAGAAAAACAGAATTATGTCCAACATACAGCATCAGAAGCAAAATCTTTCCCTTTCGTTGAGAGGAAAATTTAACTTCCGTAAATGCTTCACGGCCATAATGCAAGTCCCTTTAACATTTCAGAGAAAGAGATAATAGATACCTTTTCTTAAGATATAAAAGAATCCTTTCTTTTCTATGCACAATATCTCTCTAAAATGGGATGGGCAAAGCGAAGATAACACCATGTTATCAAAATTCTAAATCGTATCTCCAGAAGTGCGCTGCGTCTGAATATATAGGGTGATGTAAAACGTAATGAACTCTCTTCCCTTCCACGCGCAAAAATAAATCGAAATTTTCCGCTGGATATGAAAAAATCCTATAAAAGGTTCCAGGTCATTCTATTGCGAAGTTTAATTATTCCGAAAAGATGTTAAGAAAAAAAAAATGTTGCATAATAGTTGGCTTTTAAACTGCTCAGTGCGATATTTATAACTTTTTTTAAAATAGAATTACTTGTTTAGAAACTTTTTTCGTTCATCATTACTGTTGTTCTTTGAATTGAATTATTTTTAAAAAAAATTATGATCCTTTATTATGTGTTACCTTTATTTTAAACTGCTAAAGGGACAAAAAAAATTGACTGACTTTTAAAGAAAGAGCACATTTTCTCCGAAAGAAACAAATAATATATATTATCACATATATTTTACTCATAATTAACATACATTTTAAAACTGACACACTTTTAATTATGTATCGTACATATTATTTCGCAAATGCGCTATAAAAATAAATAAATGTTGATTCTGAAATCTTGAACCCACATTAATTGTTAATACTGCGCTATTTTTACTAATATATGGAACTATTATTTTAGGTCGTAATAGCTCAGTAGTTAAGGCTCCATAACTGGTGATATTTAAATAGTCATTGGTTCATGTTCTGATTCTATCTAACTCTCTTCGTGCAAGACATTGGTAGATGCTATTTGTTAAATGGTACAGGGCCTCAATGGAGCTAATTGATTTGGGAGGTGGGGGCGGAGATATGAGAGTGCAGTACCAACTCAAGTACTAACCTCATTACTTTATTACAGTTAAAATTTCAGAGGTATGTCGCTAATAAACTTCAATCGTTCAAGAACTTCGTGAAAGGCTGTATTCAAGCAGAGACTGATTTGAGTACGACTTCATATAAGATCCATCGTGTAGAATAGTAGGGGCTGAATAGAACAAAGCGTCAAATACAACAAGTTGTGTGAAAGTAAAGGGAGATATCACCACAGATGTCATTTTCTTTCACTTGAACATGGTTTAAAAGCATGTAGTCCTTCGCCAATTGATCTCGTGTTTCTTTATTGTGACATCAAAATTTAAATTTGTATTAAAAGTAGTTAAATATCTATGTAATTTAAAACCAACCAATGGTCTTATTTACGGCATTATCATCCAAGTCTAAGATTCATCATACATTGGCGGTAACGACACAGGATTGCTCTTAATAATCCTTCATTTATTTGCACCGCTTGAAGAGTTGAATCAGTGCACCATACGCTCCAGAAAAAAAAATATATCTAAGAACTGTTGTCGTACCCTTCCTCAAAAAGAACAATGACCAGGGAGTCGTTATTTTTCAATGCATCTGTTGAGCATGAGGTCATTCTGCGGAAATTCTGAAAAGCGAAAGCAGTATTTTCATAGGGGGGGAGGAAGAAATAAGACTTCAAAAATTCAAAACACAAACAAAAGGAGGCATGAAAAGCGGAAAATTCTGTCAAGTTGAGTGCACCTGGTCGACTGGCGAAAGATGGTTCCCACTAAAGTAAAGGTGCTTTCTTGAAGAAAGTTTTAATGAATTTTGATGTGTTTGCGTAGCGTTTCCTGAAGGAAAAAAAATATCAAGAATGAAGGCAAGGCAAAAAATTTTGAGACGCTGCTGTCTGATGTACATAATTGTAAGTGAATACCAATTCGTCTTTCGACTGTTTAGATCAGGAGACGGCAAACCATTTTTGGAAAAGACTACAACGTGACACTTTTTGGCTAAGCGGGCCAGTTAAGCAAACTCATTAATATTTATATTCACAATTCTATTTTCTAGAACAATAAAACATAGTTTCAGTTTTTTTTTTATTAACGAGTGATATTTTACATAATATTCATTCACATGCTAATACAAAATTTTGCAGTTTCGTGATTAATGTAATGGTATTCTCTGAGCTAATATTTAATCATAATGAAGCTCGAAATAAATATTTCTTATCTGTAAAGTTATTTGCAAATATTCCTATGTTAATAATTATCCTTATTTCGGTAATGCGCGCTCAATTTAAAAATTATATTTTTATACTGGTAAGTATTTCCCAAATGCAATTATAAATCTCCCGAAAGATATTTATAGAAATGGGCTCTCTCTCTTATTTCTTGAAACACTATTCTCAGCATATCATTTTGTAGATCATTCCTTCCAAATGAAGCTCTTACAGAAGATCCTCAAATGTACAGCGAAATATATTTGTGAAATATGGAAATATCTTTAGGTTTTGAATATCAAGATTCTAATATGCTGTTGCACAATTTTCACACATAAACAATATTAATTTACGGACCGGATTAAAAACAGATGGCGGACCATAGTTGCCGAAAACTTAGTTTAGATAATAAAAGTAAGCATGCATTTTTTTATTGGGCAATCGCAGACTGTTAAAATGCATTGTCTGAAAGAGTTGTGACTTAACAGTAAAACAAAATATTTTGAATATAATACGGTCCATAGACGACCCCTGCATTGTTAAATCCTGATCAAAATTAACTTTTTAAAAGTTAAAATATACTTTCAGGGTTTTTTTTCCCTATGTTATTTAGTAATTACAAAGCGTAATGAATTTAGAACGTTCGGAGAAATGCAGTGAATATATTTTTCTATCGTATCATAATTTTAAACTTTTTACTTACTTTGCACTCCAATCAATAATGTTAAATCTTAATTTCAGGATACTTGATAATTTTTAACAATATTAAGTTTTTTCATTCGTTTTAATAAAAATTACTCTTATTTAAAAAATTTAAAATTTCGTGTCTCTTTAAAATGAACAGTTCCATAAAACGAATAATAAATCACTTCCAAAATAGAAATTAAATCACAGCGTATTCTATAAATTGATTAGGAATAGTTTTGTGTGTGAATAATATTTTAATTTTAATTATATGTCCAGTTCTCGTTATTTCTTATTATGTAAGGAAAATTTATTCTTCTAATTCATGCATCAAATAAGTTAAATGCAACAAAAAAGGTCTTCCGAATTTCTCCAAAATGTATATAATATATAAAATAAAATATAAAAAATCTCAATTTATCGAATACTTTACCCTTCTATCTAATTTGTTTTGTTTTAGGAAGAAACACTCACAGCAATAAAATCGCTTTTTAGAATAAATATTTATTAATCGTTATATATTAAATATTAAAATTCACTCATAAATTAAACTCAAGTGTTATTCATACATTAATACAATATTTATAATAATATTGCAATGAAGTCAAGACGCGTTTACTCGAATTTCGCATCAGTCCAAAAACATAGGTAAGAATCAAAATATTAAAAATTGATGAAAGATCGTTCACACTTCCCAGAAACAGTCACATACTTTCCATTTTCCTTTTTCATCAACGTCGTCTCAACAAAGTCTAAAATAAAAGATAAAACCTATCAATAGAACAACAACCCCATTTCAGTATAAAATAAAATTCGACGTTTTACGCTCGCCTTAATAAAAATGGATTCGCAATAAAACAATCGCCTGCTAAAGAACAACTGATGCTACCCTCTAGGGTGTAGAAGGCCATAAAAATCAGGTAAAAAAACATATAGCTTCAAAACATTTAAAAGTCTAAAGAGAGAGGGAAAAAAAGTGAATATAAAAAAATTAGTTTACGTTACAGATGAATAAGGCAGGAAGAAAATTTGGGCTTGTCATCTTTTGTTTTGCTTTTCGAAAGACGTTCGATTATGCATCAGGGTGTGGGATAGATTGATACAGTTCAAAGAGAATGAATTTAAACAGAGTTTAGAGAAGGATAGACAGAAAAATTGTATATATATATATATCGACAGTGACCTTCCTTGGTGCATGACCCCGAGAGTACTGCTGAAAGAGTTCATTTGTTCAAAATGTTTTAAGCAAAGAAAGAATTAAAAGTAAATTCAAGCCTAAGACATATCTTTTATTAATTTACGTTCTATATTCATTAAAATTTCTTACGGTTTTTATGTTTACAATCTGTGGTTATCCATAAAAGGAAAATTAAAAGATAATAAAAAACATATTAAACGCATAAGGAAGTTGTAAAATTTTCTGATTCCGGAACTTATTACTGTTAAATCTTGTTTAATAAATATTAAAGCTATACCATTATTTAAGCGGTGTACTAAATATACAGTTTAATTACAGGTGAATGATATAATTCATTGACGGATGTAGTATGAAACAAGGACATATTATACTTCGAAAAGAAAAGTGCTTCATTATAAAGAATTTTATAAGTTAAGAGAATTTTTTCGAACTCTTGAAAACTATTTCAGGTTACGTTCTTAGTTTTTTTTTTTAAAAAAAAAACATTATTGAAACTGATTTAACGTTATGAGCTATTGTTTGTCTGTAATTATTTAGATAAACTTATATTAAGGAATTGCTTCAGGTATTTCATGTTATATATTAATTATTTGAAAATTTTTCAAATCTAATTCTAACTAATAATAGTAACTATGAAACAGAATTTTTAGACGTAAAGCTGAAAATTATAGATGATAAAATTATTAACAATAATTGTGACAAGAGAAACAGTTTTAAATTTCATACCAAATAGGTAACTTCCTAGAGGAACTGTTTACATATTTCAATTTTTAGAAATTATAAAGAATTTAATTGGTTGTAATAAACTAAAAAACATAAATTACAAGAATTTGATGCCTAGTTGCATTAAAGAAATTAGCCTATTAATTTCATCAATAAACAGTTGAAATGATTAAGACAAATTAAAAATATTAGATTTTTATTTCTTAGTTTATATTGTTACACACGTAGTTGTAAGAATATACAAATGTATGAAATATATACCTATGTATGAATAAAATATTCATACATTGGCATATATTTTGTCGTATTTTTTGGCTTACATTTTCTTCAATTTTTGTCTATTTTTTGTGATCGTATTCTTCTATAATAATTTAATAATTTTAAACTTAGCCACATTCACTAAATGGAGATACATATTTTTAGAAAAGCTTCTTTCACGAATTTAAGTAGTCTTAAACATACTCATTTTACAATAGTTTTAACTGCTGAAAAATTATTTTTAAATAGTTGCTTGGAAAATATTTTTATAATTTAAATTTGGAAGGATTTAATAAATATATTTAGTTTTATTAAGTCAATCACTTCCTCAATAGCTTTTAGCCGTGATTAACAATCTAATATAATGCCAAATGGGAGTGAGTTTGGCACAACATATTTCTGGTGAAGGGAAAATTATAATTTGTTTTAGTTTAAAAAATATTTTTACGCGTGTTTACAAGTATATAGATTCTATTAAAGTGTATGCTTATTTACTATGGTTTAATGTATTTGTTTTATTTTCCTAAAGTGGAATTTCTGTTCCTTTACAGAATTTTCATTATTGTTAGTCTGTACGATTAATGATAACGTATTCACTGAAGTTGTGACGGTGGGATCCATCAAAATAGATTAACCACACTTTTCTTAATCCAAGATCATAGATAGGTATTTAAATTACGTTATCTCCATTTTGTTTTTCTTTATTTCTTTTCTCTAGAGATATGCTTTGTGTTTTGAATAGCTTTTCATACAGCGTAAATGTAATTTTTAATTTAAAATTCACATTTGTTTGAATTAAAATTATTCTGTATAATTTTTTATTTCGATCAGATTATGCTTCTTTTCACTGTAATATTTTGTAAACAAATTAAAATAATTAAAGTAATATTTTTAATTTGATTGTTTTGGTTCTTTTGATATTTTACTGATTTTTTAATTAATTATGTAGTATTTGTAGTTTTTTAGTTTTAATAAAAAAAAACTTTAGATTTGGCTTTTAGTGGGTTATAATTTGTAATTTAGTATGACTATTTAGTAACATTAATATATATATATATATATACCTGACCATCCAAAATACATCACAAAAAGGATAAGAGTTACCGAAGTCAAATTTATTACAGAGATAACGCACAGTTTTAAGATGAAATTATTGAAAATACGTCCTTCTGAGATGTGAAGAAGACGAAATAAGTTGCTGCTTCTGCCGGCAAAAAGGGCGAATAACACGCAATTGCATTGAATGAAAAAGATTTAGGATGTTTTGTTGGGGTGCGACGGTCCAACATACCATTACGGCACACATTTCCTCTACACCAGGCCGTCCAATCCAAAAGACTTTTGCGGGCCGCTTTGGAAACACATTTTACTGTGTGTGTGTGTGTGTGTGTGTGTGTGAGTGAGAGAGAGAGAGAGAGAGAGAGAGAGAGAGCAAGTTATGTATTCCTTGCCGATTCAAATTCTCACGTTAAAAATTTCTACTACATTAATCTTTCGAATCGTGGGAAACGAGTAATCCTCTCGAACCTCATTAAAGAAATGAAGAACATTCTGCTATAAATTAGAAAAATTACATTTTATTGAATTAAACAAATTTACACGAAATACATTTTTTAAAAAAACTGTCCTGCAGTTACAACATAATGCTGGCACTAAATTATTAGCTACCAAAAGACACCGAGAAGTTTGTCTGTCTGGAGCAATACGCTTCTGCGTCAAATATTTTAGGCTTGCTGCAGACAGAATGGCTGCTGCTATTTCACATATTCCGCGTGTCGCATTCCCTTCCTACGTCTAGTAATGCACACCAGTGGTCTTCAGTAAATTTGCTGATTAGTTATACATTGTGTATCGCCCAATCGCACCAGATAGCTCGAAAGCTTTTTTAAAACGAGCTTTGTTATTGGGTTTGAACAAGATTGGAAAAGAAAAATTGTGATAAAAGTTGAGTCAGGAAGTGAGATATTCCCATGGTAGTAGGGCATGATACAAAAGACTTTCTGTATCATGCCCTACTACCATGCCCTACTAGAAGGAGTGTTCTTTGGTACTTGTATGTACAATAAAAGTTTAAATCTTTATTCAGATGACCCAGCTCCGTGGACCATGTGTTGGGGAGTCCTACTCTACAAGTTGCCAAAATTGATCTGCTATAACAAGTGGTGGTGTAGGCTGGGCCAGTCATACTCCAATCATCGACAAGTCATGCTGAACAGACGATATATTAGGAAAACAGGTAGGCCAAGACAACAATGCAACCTGGAGAGCGAAAATATTTTGAATGCTGCGTACCACGTATGGTACGCAGTATTCCAGTTTTTTCAAGGATCTTGTCTTGTTGGAATGTGGACCCTGGAAAGCTCTAGGGTAAAGAAGAACAACAGGCTCCGCAACCTCAGACATACAGAGCTGGATAATTATTGTACCAGCAATAAGTATTACGGGCGTGCAGGAGTGAAATCCATGCATACTACAGCAGTTAAGAAATCTCTCTAGAAGATGTCTCTAATCTATAATCAGACCATCGAGGTGTTGAAAGGATGAAAAGCGATTTGTTCGTAATGAAAATATCCTGCTTTTCAGTTATCCATGTCCACCATTTGATACACTATTGAAGATGCAATAACTTGAGATGAATGCAATCGCAACAATGGACGCTTTGTAAACTTTCCATTGTACAGCAAACGATGTCGAATGGGATGTTCAAACAAAAAATGTCACGTAACAGATGATATTCTTTCTGATATGATTATCTTGGTGTGGCATACTGATCCCTCAATGTTCTGCGCGCAATCCATCATAACTTGTAGTGGTGAGAGGAAGTGGATGAAATCGATGCTGATGGTCAGTTGTTCCCTCCTGCATCAATTGATTGCAGATTCACATCATTGTTGCTTTACTACGTCCAACACGATCATCGATTTCTCGAAAGATGAATCTTATTCTCGAAAAGCATCAATGCTTCCACCCTCGAGTACAGACACGTACTCAAATGACACTCCAATTCTTTTCCGATACATATTAATGCTACTCACGCAAAACAACCGCACGAAAAAGCTATACCAGTACTTTAAAACAGCATTCTGTTTCCCCTTTATAAAGTGCTTATTCGCAGATCAAAAGGTGCCCATGATGTGCGTCTGCGCTTAAATACTAATAATTTGTTTATCACACTACGATATGCACATGTTGAAAATTTTAGTGGTATAGATGCTTCTTTCCCTGAAGTCGCATTTTAAGTGACTAGCCACATACACACATACATTTAGGTCATTTATTGAAATAGATCTAGGTATAAATATATTTTTCTTATTTTAATAAAAAAAAGTTTTGTTAATATTTTTAAGAAAAATGTGTGTGTGTATAAAATATTCGATTTTATTGAACGATTGTAGAGCATTTTATGCATTTATAATTCCATGAAGAAATAAAGTGCGAGACATTGCTTCGGCTCAATAGCAAGTATCAGCAGAGAGAAAGTATTAGTTCGAACAAAACACTTATATAGTACACGAAGGGGAAAGGGGATTCGCCGAAACACAATTTTCTTCATTCAGCAAATAAAAAACCTCATCATTTTAATATAACATGCAGGATTCCAAAGAGGAATTCAATATATTTTAAATTGAAATAAAAATTTTGGCGTAAGGAATAATTGAATGAAAAGAAAGATAATAAATTTTTATTTATCATCCCTCTCTCACTGACTCCCTCTCTCTCTCTCTCTCTCTCTCTCACACACACACACATATATATATATATAAGTATAGTAGTGTATTTAGGGATCGGACTCTTATGTACGTGCCCACACCACTGTCATAATTTCGCATCACAGACAAAATAATATACCTGAGCAGGAAATAACAACCAAATTTAAAGTATTTATTTTGTTGTACTTCAAAACTGTTTGTTGTGTCAAAGCATAGAACAGAGCTATCTATCGTGCTAAAGAGTTTAGTTTTCAAATTGAATTTGATTCTTGGGTTAATATTTAGCTTATTTTTAAATTAAGGA
This sequence comes from Nephila pilipes, assembly GCA_019974015.1. Taxonomy (NCBI): domain Eukaryota; kingdom Metazoa; phylum Arthropoda; class Arachnida; order Araneae; family Nephilidae; genus Nephila; species Nephila pilipes. The sequence goes on along the minus strand of BMAW01092618.1, from coordinate 857,033 downwards.
CGAAAAATAGGCATGGATATATATATATATATATATATATATATATATATATATATATATATATATACAGAGAGAGAGAGATTTTACTTATATTCAATTTTTCTCAATTTATCCTATACTTTAACAATCACTTTAAGAAGTTCATTTTTATTTTCTGATCCCCTTCCACTAAATTTCTAATTTAAGCGATCACGAAATTTCCAAATTTGCTTAGATCGGGATAATCCTACTTTCCGAACCATTAGGAATAATCCCTACTAAACATTCAGTTTCCATATAAGATACCTAAAGATTCTTATATGTTTTATCATGTGATCCGAATAATCCTTACTTTGACTTCCCAAACAGGAAAATTTTCTCTCACTTCTCTCCCAACCACTAAGGCGAGTAGACGTAGGTCCGCAGCTGTTCCGATTTATATCTGCCTCTGCTCAAGTGTAATATTAATAAATCCAATTTCAATTATTTTAGGCTTCCTTATTGTGCGACGACTGAAGAGAGAGTAAAACATGTTTTACTATTCAATAGTAAAAAAATAGTAGTAGTAATAAAATATATCATATATATATATATATATATATATATATATATATATATATATATTAAATCAGCATTTTAAAAGCAATTTTTATAATTCTTCATTCAAAATGACATATTTCTTTTCTACTTTTCAAGTACAAAACTTCAACGAATTCAATATTTAATAGGCTTTTACAACAATTGTTAAAATAATTTATGCAATAGCTCTAAAAATTAGGGAAACTATGGTTTTGTTTATTATAATCACAAAAGGCGTTAATTAACTAAACCATCTTATGTCAAAATAATTAAATTGATTACTTCTATGGATTCATGATATTAAGTCATACTAAAATTTATAAATATTTATATAATTAAATAATATAATTAAAAAAATCAGAATAGCTCTAGTTTATGTTTTATAATTAATATCGTGTTCGAAAAGAAAATTAGCAAGCTTTATATTTAATCTCGTTCATAATATTATCTTCTCAAATATCCGTTGCATATCCCAAAGGTTTATTGGAATTTTTTTTCAAGTACAATAAATGTCTACAGGAAATATCTGGCTGATTATTTATTGTGTGATTTTGTGTGTTAAAAATTATAAAATGTGTGGCACAACTTTAAAATCGCTCCACTGTGTCAATGAAGTGACTTAAATAAAATTTACTATATGCACTTCTTATTAATACTATCTATTTCTTTAAATGTTCTAGACGAGAACATTTTCTTCTCTCATTTTACTGCAGTTTATGATCAGTGACTTGTTCTCTCCGAAAGTTATAATATTATGGATTGGTACACATAAAATGTTTCATGTAATTGTGTGTATAATTACAAAAAGAAAAAGTAAAACTTGAAATGTTGTACGTCGTCTTTATTGAGCGTAGCTCAATATTACGAAATGCCTGACCAGCAGCCCACTGTGCTGCCTTATGCTATTAATTCAAACGAAGAAAATATATTTAAGAAATACTTTTTAGAAGTGTATCTCTCCCATCTACAACGTTCTAAGAGAAAAGGTCAAGAGCAATGTCGCCCAAAACTGACTCTTAAGCAACTTAAAAATACACGAAATCGTATACCTACAGTACCTTTTCAAAAATGTAGTCTGGAATATGTCAAAAGTCAGCTAAAATATAGTGATAATGAATTTTAACAAGAAGTGTGTTCTTTGAATCGTAGTATGAGTATACTATTTATGAACTGAGTTAAAAGGGGTTGTTATCTAACTATTTCTGCTTCTAAAATGCTCACGCACCTTTTCCACAAATGCTCCGTCATTCAATCCCATCAACTCTAACTAGAATGTAAAGTATAAAAATAAAGAATCGACAAGACTCAATTATGCAAAGTAGCTGTCCTTGACTTCTGCATGTGGCATCGCCACTTTGCAAGGCCAAGGTTTTCAAAAAGTGAATGAAAGTGCCAATTACATGCCAAACGAATTTTCCTGCTTATTTTTCTTTGCATACTCCTTTTTCTTGAGAACTCTCTTCTTACTTTCTGTTCAACCACCTATGCTAACCATATAAAAATATCCCATTATTAAAGAGTCAATTTAGAACTATTAGGATCGGTGGTAGACGGTTACCTAGTAAAACCGGTATCGGAATAGGAACACATTTTCTGCGGATGACCTGTCTCCAAATATTTCCTAACATAATTTTTCTTTGCTGAATTCTCGGGAATAGTGACAAGAATCCTTGATGAAGTTTCATGAAATTCCTTTCTCACTACAGGAATCTAAACATATTTCTGTTCTTCCAGAGATCAAAACCTGTCATTACGCATGTCTTTAATCACTTGAAGCATGGAGAAACATAACTCCGATGCACTGATTCGTTCAAATCAAGCTCATTACCGAAGTTAATTTGGAAAAATATGAAACATTTTCTATCATCATGCAGAGTCCAGAAAAAAGTTTATATATTTTCCAAATTTACTTTTTTTTTTCCTTTTATTCATTACAGTGATAAATATTCTGATATCATAGTTTATAACTTTAAAGTTTTCAACAAATATAGATATAATTATAACAGAAATATTTGCGCGTTTCCAAAACAAAGAAAAAAATTTCCTGGATGATGCATAGCATCTGTAAAAAAAAAATTCGGAACAGGTTCTGCTTCGAAAGGACTATCTTAGATTATTCCGTGACTAAGGAACTGAAATTAGAATTTAAAGAGTCTTCATATTGATTTCTAAATATTAATATTTTTCACATCTAAGATTGACTAGAACAAATGAATATCGATATTTACAGACGTGATAAATAAAAAAGTTTTATAACATTATGCATTTTTGGTGAATTTAATTCAGATTTCTTGAATAGGATCTTATAAGATTATAAATGATTTATCATAGTTTCGTATCAGATCATAAATAACTTATAATTAGGCCTGCAAGCTTGAAATATTCATCTTCTATCGATACATATTATCTTACATATCGATTACGTAGTGTCTCTATACAAGATATTATTTTAGAATCCTCAATTTTCTCTTTAAATGATAAGATAATTTTAAATTTTGCCATTTAAACTTATATATATATATATATATATATATATATATATATATATATATATAT
>BMAW01092618.1:834574-853909 GCA_019974015.1 Nephila pilipes | reverse complement strand
ATATATATATATATATATATATATATATATATATATATATATATATAATGCTGTATTACTGCATCCAAAATTAATAATAAAAGCTAAAACGTTTAGACCTAACTAAACACAATAAATATAAAATATAAAAATTACAAAAAGTGTAATTTTCTGGAAATTTCTTAGAAGTATTACAGATCTCTATGAAAAATATCGAGAATATTTCATTTAAAAATATTGAAGTTTGGTGCATAAGCAATGCATTCTATAATGTTGCATATAATATGCAATGTTGCATTCTCTAGTGTTGCATATAATATGCAATGTTGCATTCTAAATTGTAACAATAAATTAACTGCTATGAAACAAAAATATCTCTACGAAAATGTTAATATCAACAATTTTTTTTATTTGAAAACGTTATTTAAAATTGCATTTAAAAGTAGAATTGTAGCAAAACAAATTATCTTTGTACTCCACACACGCACAAACAATGAATATAGTTCTTTGAAATAATGATGGTATTCAATGAAATAATGACCTGAATTTATTTCGCAAAATTGTATTGATTTTTAATCGTAAAATCATTGAGAATCGAGGAACAAGGAAATAACTACTCTTATCTTTGATATTTGCTATTACCAGTTAGTGTAATCTAAGTTTTAAAAGAAACTGTTGATGAAAAATAATTTTGTTTCCTTTATATTCGTTTAGTTTTCTTGTAAATTCAGCTATAGATCATAAAAGAATGCTTATCTTAATAAATAGCGGGAAGACGGAAATTTTGAAGATTAAGTGGAAGATTATGTAATGCAACAAGGAATATAATTTATAGATATGAATGAATTTATTACTTCTAAAATTAAATCCTCCTCGTATTATCATTTTACTTTACAGTTCATGAAAATATTCTTGTGATTTATATAAATAGAAAAAAACTAAAAAGAGTATTTTACAGAACTAAATTTTCTCATTTTTTTCTATAAATAATTTAAAGAGTTATTAACAAAGTAAAAAAAAATTTAGATATTTACCAATGTATTAATGGATCTTGAAAATTGTAGTAAAAAAACATTTACAATCGTTTACATTCCTGAAATAGCAACAAATTTGAACTATTATCTTTGCTGATTTTCAAATATCAGTATCTCATTAACAGAAGATGACAAGGGGTTTTTTTTTTGCTAAATAAATACAGCTGCATTTTCGTAAAAATATTTTCAAGTATTAAAGTGGAAGTACAATCTTATTTTTAAAGTCATGAGAGTATTTATTATTAATTTATATTTAAGTATTGTCAACATTTCAAGTATATATATTGTGTCTTATACTGAGAAAAATGTTATACATATAATTCTATTTAGTAAATATATTAAAGGATTTTAAAAAGTTATAATTTAAAGACAAGATTAATAAAATGTTACAATCGAAAATAAATTTATAAAATCGCATAAAAAATATATTATATTTTATATTCAATGTTAATCTGTCTTGATCATTTAAATAAAAACAAGTCATCTTACATTTACTTTAATTTCGGAAAATTTAACTTAATAATACTTTAAATATGTACGAATATAATAATACCAAAGGATTTTTGTAGTTTCTCTTATTTCAATACTTAAATTATATAATTTCAGGCATTATCGAATGCCAAAAACTCTACAAAAAAAAGCAAAATTTTGGAGAACTATTTGCAATCCATTAAAAATGAAAATATTACATTTTATTTAGGATAAAACACATAATTTTCTGCATAATTCTATAATACGATGTAGTCTTTTAAGTTCTTCACCTTATTGGTTTCAACAGTCTATTAGACATTTATTTTTCATTTCTATTTAAAAAGGCAAAAAAGTTAAGTTATGAATATTTAAAGAAAATCTGTGATTATTAATATGTTCAGTTAAATATATTTATTTCCCTCTGAAGCTGTTAATCTACCTTTAAACATTAAAGTATCCAGTTTCAAAAATAGTATTACTTTTGAGGTTATAATTATTTAATGATGCTTAAATGAGAGAGATGTATTAAATTAACTGAATGAAAACTGAATATTATATGCAAATTCTACGGATGAGCTGATTTAAAATGTAATAGTATTGATATTTTCTTTAAGTGGCATTCACCTAGTGTCAAAATTTAAAAAAAAAAAAAAATTGGAAAAATTCGCAGAAATAAAGAACATATTTTCAAACAGAAAAATGTCTCAATTTTGTTAGCAACTAATGTGGCCCAATTGCACGTACCCGTTTTCATATTATACCTTTAAAATTTACAAACACTTATTCACAATCATAAACACTTATTCACAATCATAAACACTTATTCACAATCATAAATACATATTTTTAAATACTTTATTATATAAAATCATACATCCATTTTGTTTAAAATAAAAGACAGATAATCTGCATTAATTAAAATACAGAGCACATTGTTGACAATAAAAACATTAATTCGAATAGAAATTAGAAATAATAATAAATAATGGTGCTCTTTAAACATTAACGTAGTCAGAATATAATATATATACCGAAGCATTTTTGCATTTGGAAAAGTGATCCTATTTTTAATAATAGAAGAAAAAATCCTTAAATAACAAAAATATAACAGTTAAATAATTTACGCTATTAAATAATAAACCTTTTTATTGATAAAATATTAAATAATGCACATTTTTAACGAATAATAGACTAAATGGAAAAAAAAATCGCAGTATGCAAGCTAACAAAGCCTCTCTGCGGAACATCCCAACCAAGAGACCAGGAAGATAATTCGTGCGGAGGACATACCTTTGGTCAGGCGTCCGGCATTTCTGTGATGGTTTCCAAGGTAACGCAGCAGGCAGAAAGTCAAGGTTCCTCCACCGACGACGGCTTCGGGATTGAAGTGCCGCAAAAAAGTTCGCTTTCACTTTCGGCAGTCGTTTCTTTCCCCCCTCCCTCCGCTAAGTGGATGAGGTGGTGGTCACGTGACACGCAGGGTGATCCTCACCTCCGGGTTTGCTCCTTTCGCTTCCTTCGTCACACAGTTCGAGGTAAAGAGAAGGAAGTCTGCGACAGGAATGTTCTTGAATCTTAAATGAAAAAAATTAAATTGTGAATTTTCATACGATTCAACATCGGATATGGTTTATGGCAGGAAAAGGAAAACATTGGTCTTTTTTAAAATAATACTTTTAGTTTAAATGAAATATTTTTAATTGGTCGATATAATTAGGTTGAATATTTGATTGCCATTTGCCATCGAAATCTTATTCTTTTGTATTTTAATTTGTAGTTATCTTCAGTTATTAGTAAAGTCAGTTAAAAGACATTCACAATGTTCGATTATTGCTGTTTTATGTACAAAGAATAATAGTTGATTTTTTCCCCCCACTTACCTTTTTCAGCGCGTAAGAACTTTCCGAAATTATTAAATCAATATATATATAATACATAATTTAAAAAAATGCATATTTTCAGAATATTTAATTGAAATGTCTTTACGGTATCAGGTCAAGCGGGGTATAATAAAATACTGATTTACAAACTTTTTATATTTGTTACGAAGAAGTCTTAAAATTATTAGTTCTAGTGAGCCTAACAACGAAATTGTTATCACTTCATAGAAATATAAATGTAATCTTTTAGTCAAAAAGTTTCTTTTTCATTCTTCTTAATTAAATGAGGACATACTTTTTGAGACACATTTACATTTAGATGCTATTTTTAAAAATGTGTTAATTAGATACAAAATATTTTATCCCCCTACATAAAATAATGCATGAAAAAAAGTGATCCAACTTTCTTCATGATATTACTGTATACTTTTTTGAAAATATTGCTGAACTTTGTATTATTAAAACTTTTAACTTCTTTTCCCGGTTAAAATAACCATTTCTTAAAATTCAGATATTATTTAGGGGGAAAATATTTTTGGTATACTGTATTGATATGTATCCTTCATAGAAGTATGAAACATTTTGAACCTTATGAAGTAATATTCATTATAAAAAAATACCTAAATGCAAATAGGTCTCAAATTGTCCATTTTCAATTAAAATGAGAGAAAAAAATTTCTACTAAAAAAATTACTTTCATAATTCTGTAGAATAACATCAATATTAGGCTCATAAAACAATTTAAGCTCTACTAATATTTACAAAAGATATATGTCACAAAAACAACGAGTCTTAAATACGGTCTTATAATATTCCTCGCATTTCCTGGAACCCTTTAAAACGAATTTATTAGTTGTTAGGTACGAATTAATGTTCAACTAGAATATAGGCGTATATCACTGGCGCCGAGTTTCTCAATTCTGAGCCACGATCAATTGACGACAACGATACCTAAGTTAGTGCCTGTTTCTTATAACTTCCTATTTTATTACTCATACCGAGTAAGAGAAATCCCAGATTTCTGTAAACTCGAAATAAATACATTGCCAAGTCTTATAACTTCCAAACCACTCTGTCGGAAGAATTTTCAGGCTTAGTTCATATAACTAGCGGCATTCTTCAGCATTATTATACAAGTTTTAAATGAAATTCACAATAAGTTTTATTGAATTTAAAAGCAAATTTATATTGCTTTCAAGTTTATGTAAATCTTCCGCCCTTAATTATAAGCTTCTAAGCATCGCTAGAAACACGAGAAAATTTCTTCATTAATTTGATTAATATTACTGTTATTGAACTTATTTATTGCTAGGAATGCTTACAGATATTTTTAGGCTATAGAAATGTATAAGAAAAATTATTTTTTTTTAAAAAAAGTGATGAAACCTAGAATTAAAGAAAAAAAAAGAAGCAATAGTTTTATTATGTTACATTTTTCCAATTTGTTGAAATTCATTCTTTCTTTTTTTTTTTCTAATTTCGATTTTCCTCTCTATTTTGATGGCGTCTTCTATTAATTTTAACCTTAATTTTCAAAAAATATTTTAGCTTAATTAATTTTTTCTATAATTTCATTTATAATCATTCTATGTTGCATTCATTATGCATGTATTCTACAATTCGTTGTGCTGTCGTACACTCAATAATATTAGTGTTTTTTTCCTTTATTATTTTTTAAGTTATGCTATGAAAAATCAAAATTATATTTTATCAAAAAAAATTTTAAATTTTTGTATTTTTACCTACTTTTGATTTATTTTTTAACTTCTTTATTTTTAGCTCTTTTTGAATTTAATTTATACTTTTACTTTTTTTTTAATTTCCGTATTGTTTTTACATTATTATTCTTGAGGTGATATACTTATATATATATATATATATATATATATATATATATATATATATAGGGGGGCATGCGTGTGTACGAGTGTGTGTGCGTGCGTGAGTGGTAAATGACGTTGTTTATATTTATTTATTTTTATTTTCCATTTCCATTTACATGGATAGTTTCTCTCGATCAAATCAACACACATGAAAGCAGTAACCCCATTGGTCGGCTGTAACGTCCCCCTCACTCCCACACCTGCTATTCATCTAAGTTAGCTTAAAAGCATCTTTAACCATGATTATTTTAAATTTCAAGCAATATTTTTAAATTTTAATTTTTTCTTTTTAACATCTTTAATGATTACTTAATTAACTTTACAAATTTTTAAATTTTTCACTACATTAAACGCCATTCTGTGCTTGGAAAAAAAAGCCAAAGTCAAGCTCAGTTTTTCTTACGATATGGAGATTAAGAGCCTTTGGCTCCGGTGTTCTAGTGCCATCTTGTCAACTTATACATAGAGAGTAATTAGTTTTTGTTTTTTTTTGGATTTCATTAAATGGTGTTGACATGTAAGTTTTCTACTTTTGCATTATTATTAATAATACTTTCGGTAATTATAGTTAATTCATAGTAAAATTATTTGTTATTCAAAATCCAATGTAAAAAGTGTGCATGTCTTAGACTTTTGACTGTTTATTTCTAGAATTCACAGTTTGCATTTTGGTAACAACAAGAACTTGTTATTCGAATCGTTTGAATTCGAACGGCGTCATTCTTGCTTCATTACTCGCTAATTTAACGGTGTGTGTCATATATATGTTTGTGTCCATGTTTATATGAAATGTTCTTTTTACATAAGTTTTCATCAAGTAAGGGAATAATTAGATTCAAGTGTATTATTTTAAAGTCGTCTATTTAAAAGTTCATGAACAAGTTGTTAGTTTTGTTTAGTTGTGTATTCGGTCTGCAATGACTGATGAATTAATTCACGTGGTGATATGTTCTTGTTAGTTTTTCTTTTATTTTGATGCATATCTTAGCTAATTATTATTTTTTGGTTATATTAGTTACATTGGTTATTTAATTATGGATTTCTTAAGATTTAATTTGTTTTTCTTCTTACTTAATAATGTGTGTGCTTATTTAAAGAAATTACTTTTGCTCATAATTCAAACATATTGTTGGTTTTATAACCTTTCTCTAATAATATATTTATTTGTTAAGTGTTCCTCAAAATAAAGATTTCTTATCGAGGGAATGACAAACCAAATTATTTTTAAGGAACTCCAATGGATATAATTTTAAAATTATCATATGATAAAAGAAACATTTTTCTTCAAGAAAACAGTTTTTCTACCAAACTAATTTTTCTTGGATGAAAAAATTAAACTATTTACGTGCACTCTTAAACTCTAAATTAATTAAATTATATATTATTATCAATACAACTTCAAAGAATTTCAAAAAATAACATTTCACATTCGTTTTTTTTTTTTTTTCAATTGTGCTCTTTCTGTTTCTTTACAAAGCTTTTCCATTACGTTAAAACTTCGAAGGGAGAAAAAAATTTGAGGTTTTTGATAACAGGGACAAACATCGTCCCCAATAAATTTAAAATGATTTTTAAGAAAAATTGTATCACAGCCTGTTTGGTTTTGCTACTCAGTTACATTTATAGTCGCTTCAGGAAAAAAGTTAGTTTAGTTAGAATTTCGGTTAAGTTAATGCCTTAATTCGTTTCTAGAAAACAAAGCGCTGAAAGAAACAGCGATAAAATAAGTTATTTTAATACACGGCGAAAAGAGAAAGGCAATCAAGCATAATCCAATTTTACTCATATTTTATTTACATATTAACTTACAGAATTTAATATTTAAATCATTTACTTAACACATAAGCATTTTTATAATGAAAATCCTGGCTTTTCTGTGGTTCTTGACATAGCGAGATAAAGTCATTTATTGTCATTTGTCGGTAGCGTGATGTGATGTGTTTCTTTATTAACACCACACAGAGAAAAAACATGAAGGCTATTAGTGACGAACTTTGTAATTTTGAATCTCAGTAAGATGACGAGGTTAATACCTGAGCTGGTACTTCCCTCCCCAAACTTTCACACTCCACCATTGGTGAGGACTTGGAACTTCCTCCAGATTTAAAGCAAACCAGCTCTGCTACATGGTGGGTCATTAGCGACATCAGAACTCGAACTCACGATTCGATGAAAACACGTGTTCGTGACCAAAACTATTAGATTACGGAGGCTAAAAATCGGTAGCAGCATAATAGTTTCACTTCTTTTCAGTTTAGAAAAGAATTCTGAACAATCAACACACCATGTTAAAATATCTTTACATATTAGATTTGCATGTGAGTGTGTTTCAATTTCCTGTTTCGTGTACTTTTATGTATTGCAATGTGTCATCAGAAAAGCTTATTCATAATGGAAAATAAGAATGAATAAGCTTTTCTGTTATTATAAGAACTTCCTTTTCAATCGAAAATATGTTATAGACACTACCCTCCTTGAATGAATATTCTATAAATTAAGTAAAGAAAAAAATAAATCCCTTTTTATTTATCACAATATAATAATTTAAAGAATTCATTCATTTATTTATTTTTTGATTTATTTATTGAGATCGGACCAAGCGCTTAAGCTCCCATTGCTTTCTTTTAACTTCAATTACTAAGTAAATGCATGCAATTGCTTACGTATAGCGTATTGTATACTTATACTAAACACTTGTAAGATATATGATACTACAATATACACATATTCAAAAGAATTACCAAAACATTACACATGTGCATACCATTCAGCTCTCTTCTGTGTTTTGTCCTCTCGATATTGGTTCGTATTTCAAATTAATTTGTAATAAAACAAATTATGGCTTGAAAATGGCGAATGGCAAGAAAATTAGGTGAAATTCAGCAAAAAACAAAATGACCGCATTTTTTTGGAGAATCAGCGTTAATTTGGGAAGCACTTAAACTTGTACGCACGTATATTCAAATCTATTGAAAGCAAAGTTTTCATTTCCCAGAAAATATTATATTCTTATAGCATAAAAGGTAACATTAATATACCTATGATTAAAAAAATATTAGTAATGGTGTATGTATAAGATATTCCACACTTTAAAAATAATCAAGTTAAAAACACAGCATTTTTGTTAGTTTACCCTAATTGAGATAATTTATGATTAAATTCACACATATGCATAGAAAGTTGGCGCGCATGGAAAACTATTTCTTCATCATCCATTTACCAAAGGTAGGTCAATGAAACAAATTATTTTGTGAAAATGAGTTCAAAGAAACATTCATCCTTTACATAACACAATTCGAGATGCTTCAAAGCCTGCTTTATTATACTTATTAATTTGCTTTATTTATCTGCCTCGATGTACTATCGCCACTCCCATTAAGAAATTACACAGGCGAGACAGTGTTTTTCTTTCAATTTGTGTTCAGAGACGAGCGAGTGAATATTAAATTTCTTTAACGCTGATTTAATTATGTAGTAATTAAAGTCATGCTTCGCATGAATATATATGTAAAAACATTGCCTCGCATGAGAAAGAACATTTGATATCCATTCCTTATTGATTCTTGTAACAAAAAATTCCGAAAAGTAATTAATACATTCAAATCTCTTCCTAAGGGTATTGTGAATATCGACTCAGGTAGCTTATTCATTGATCAATTTAAGAAAAAAATGCAGCAATATTGCAGTTTGCTTATTATGTTCTTCGTTTTTATGTTCAAACTAAGTAAATTATTAGCTAAATGTTTTGTTTGCTTGTTATAAAAAAGATTTTACGAAGCAGTAAATAGTCGATAGGAATTCACTTAAATAGAACTATTTGTATTTTGAACTCGTTACATATATATTCCATTCAATGGTTTATCCCAAACAATATTCTTAACTAATTTTTGTTAATATTAATATTTTAGAAAATTCAACTACTGCAAAAAAATTAATGCGAAGTTACACTTATAGGATATCTGCTTATACAAAAGGACAAGTGTATTTTACCTTCATTCAAGAAAAATGTAATAATCGTTATATCAATTTATATTGCATGAGAGCCGTCATACTAACAAAAAAAAGGTTTTTTTTTACAAAAAGTATGCTCAATTAACATACAACAAAAAATTACAATTTAAAAATACAAAGAGTAATACTGGTAAAAGAAAAATAAAGTTCAAATGGCGACGGAAGTTGTTACAGCTCTGTTTATTCACGTCCTCGCAAAGGCGACACCTAGATCAACATTTCAAAGGTTTTTCGTTTCTTATCTCTTTCAAGTTTCAAATTATGTAGGGAAAAAATCTAAAAAAGTGAAGCATTCAAGGGGAAAAATTGAGAAAAGTGTTACCTGTAAATTTTCAAGAAGTATGACCACAAGCACAAAATAAATTATAGAATAAAGAAAAAAAAGTCAATATCAGTTGTTCAAAAAAAAGATCACATTGTTTCAAATACAAGAATTGTATTTAATATCTGTTTCTATGCTAATTTATTCACTTTTGAACATTGGCGCAAAATTATATAACTGAAAAAAATATTTACAACCTCTCGAGTAGTATATAGCATAATAAAATACTTCCTGACTTAACAAAATACGAGGATTGAAAGAAAAATAGCGTTTCCATTGCCGTAATTTTTGTATATGTTATCCTATTTTTACATTCTCGCTCTACCTGAAAGTTTAATTATTCACTTTTGGACATATTCCTTATCCCTTTCCACGCATTTGCGAAAGTGCGAGACTAGTAGGACAAGCTCGTTGCATAAGAATTTCAATGGTTGCTTCGACACCAGGATTTAATCGCAGATTTCCTCTGGTCGTCAGAAAAAAAACATTATGTACCTATAGGTCCTCTTTAATCTTTGAAAAGAGGGGAAAGTACCAAGGTGCAAGGTCGGGTTCAATTACACCTTATTGCTGCAACTTCATTCCCGAGTTCGTTGGCAATATCTTTAGCTCTCTGCACACCAGCGACAACTGAAAATAATAATACATTGATAATACCTTATTAAAGCCCCCAGAATCATTGATTAATATCCCTTGATCCAGTGGACAAGCAATTCTTATCTTTCTATGTACAGATATACATATAGTGTAATAATTATGCAATTTACTTTAAAAAGAACTGATAACGAAAAATGAAATTTAAAGTATTTAACTCGAATCACCAAAACTATTTACTTTAAAATAATTATTTAAATACTGTGCGTTATCAATAAGGTCACAACAGTCTAGTGAAAGGTAACAAAATTTCAAAATATGCGTGTACAAGATTCGAGCCTTTATTAGCCCAAAACCATCGTAAAACGTCATTGGTACTCACTGCTTATTATTTCTAACCCACCCTCACAAGCACTCAACTGTTTGAATTTTGTCAGGAAGAATCTAACTCAAACGATTGCCATCTGAGCAGAGATAAAGATCGATGGAACTACCTGTTCCTTTAAGCAAATTTGAGAATATCCGATTCAGTGGTATGCCAGGAACCTATTCTTTTCCGTGTCAAAATAATGGCTTAAGGGAAAAGAACTCCCTTCAGCTGGCAAAAGAGAGAATCTACCGTATTTTTCCTTCCTTCAAAATTTTCAAATCTTCCTCCTCCCCATCTATTCAATCGCATCTGTTCAGATTTCCTGTCTGCTAATATAACTAGAAAACAATGCTCTATTTAGTATAAATTTCATAAAAAAATAAGATTTCAAAATTTTTTATTTCCCTTCGTAATAGTAGTATAGTAATAGTAATAGTACAAATACAGGATTACAAAGATAAATATTTACCTTCACAGACCTTGGAAGGTAAAAGTATATGCACAAAAGTTTTGTGGGCACACAGGTCATTCGAAGAAATCTGCATATTTACAAAATAAAAAAAGGACCACACTAGCAGGTGATGACGCTTGGTCGGTCGAAAGATCGCGCAAGCGCGTAAAAAGCTCATAGAAAGTTCATGAAAGCTATAATATAAAAAAACTTAACCTATCTGATTTTCCTCAAATGTGTAAAGTAATCAAAAGTATATATTAAATGTATAAAATTAAGAAGCTAATTTCCATTTGCTTGTCGTATGGTTAACTGTAGTGAAAAATTAAATAAAAACAAACAAGCGCATTTTCATCATTCAAATATTCATCGACAATATGCAATATTGAGAACTTACTCATAGTTTAAATAGAAACTTTTGAGACTGGAACTTCGTTCTCTCCCAATCTTAGAATAAAAAAAATTCGATATAAGAACCAACGTTTTTATATGGTGGCAAAGTTTATTAAAGAAAATTATTGAAATATTAGTTAAAACTGTTGGTTATTTTTAACTTTAAAATTTACTAAAAAAGAGACATTTGGGAGCGTATTAAAAAATTCATAATACTCATAAAATCAAAACATGCATTTGAAAGTTTGTAAGTCATTCTATTAAAAAAAAATGGGAACCAGAATTCAGAAAAAATTATTGTGATAAAACACGGCGCCAAATATTGGAATATTTCTTTCTTGCCAATGATTACTGCCTAAAAGTCAGCAACCCTTACTATCTGGGAGATAGTAAAGGGGAGATAGTATCTCCCCTTTGTGAGTACAAAGGTTTTACGATACGTCATGTGGCGTGGGGAGTGCCCGGTGTTCCCAGAGGGGGAAAGAAATTTTTTCCGCAATCCTAAAATCGCCGAGAGGAAAGAATATTTTGACTTATTGAAACTATTGAAATATTAGTTAAAACTTGTCACAAACGACTAAATATTGCATTGTTAGGCGAGTACGAACGATTCCCAAAATTTCAAAGTTCTAGCTTGATGGGAAGTTGGTTAAATTAACGATCGAAAATTTGATGACACACACACACACACACACTCACACACCAAGTGAAATTCAGAAAAACGTTTTAATAATTCTAATCATGATCGTTCAAGAAAGATATGGTTGACCCGAAATATAAAATCATGTGTATGATTTTCGGAACTGATGACAGTCCTTGAAAAGCGTTGCCGTTGAGTGCGCTTTAAATATTATATGCAATTCACCTATTAAGTACAGTATATTTCCGTAAATAAGACGACTGTCAGATAAGACGAGGTATAAATTTTCGTCAGTTTTATAATTTTAGCTTGTATATGTCCTGCAAGACGAATTCCAAAATATCAAAGGTCTATCAATTCATCTTAGATCAGCGATCATCATCTGGAACAAATTTTATTTTCTTGTATCTGGCAACACTGCCTATACAAGCTAGTGCCCAATATATGAACTCACATGTACCTCTAACAAGATTCATTTTCTTGTATGTGACAACACTGACTATAGAAGTACGTGTCGAATCATAAACTCAAATGTACCTTCAACAAGTTTAGTTACAGATTGTTCTAGCAATTTGTTCTATAAGTGTACAATTTGCAAAATGTGGGTCTAATCTAAGAAGCAACGAAAGAAAGAAATATGAAACAAGTTTCAATTTTCAAAGCAAGCTTAAAAGTCAGAAAACATGCTAAAGAACCCAACAACTGCTGTACAACAAAGAACTGTCGATATAATTGAGAAGATGGTAGGAATTAGAGGAAGAAAAAAAATTCTGTTTAAAAAATGCTAATGAAAAAAATATTCTATGAAGAGAGGAATAGCTTGCTGACCAGATTTAGAAAATAACTTTGCAGAATAACTATTAGAACAGCAGCAGAATTGTTATTACATGATTATTAGGGCTTATCATTGATGCGGGCATAGAAAATTCCAGAACAACACAAAGAATTTGAAGCAACAATAAGTTTGTGCAATCACTTCATGAACAGAAAAGATCTGGTATTACAAAAGAAAACAAATGCACAAAAATTATTACAATATCTTGACCACGTATTTTCACAAATCGACTCCCTAGGTACAAAATGGGAGCCATATAATAAATTTCTCAACAACAAAAGTGATGATGTATTTGAGGAACTATTTGCCTTAGATGATGAATGTAAGTATTTTGCAGGATTTGAAATACATTGTGATTTATTTTTGCAATGGTTTTAATTTACATAAATTTCAATCAAATTTTCTTTGTGTCTGTTTTATAAGACGACCTTGGATTTAGAGGCATTTTTATGATTCCTATCGTCTTATCTGCGAGAATATAAGTTAGTTCGATATCTTTTTGAAGGTTGCGCTTTTTTATAGCACACATTGCAATATTTTCAATATTCTAAATTCAAAATTTCGGATCATTTTGATAGACTCCTCTCTCCTCTGGCTGCTTTTTTAGCTGATGTTTTATTTATATCAAAGAAAATTTTGCCAACAAAGACTTATCTTTAAATTCTGGAATATTCATAAAACTAATCTTTATGCGAAATTCGTTGCGTATAAAAATGCAAAATGTGTCAAAATCTGATAGCTGCGATAAATTACCAAGCTATTTGCATATCTTTTTGTTCTACTTTTTTCAACATTCTAAGTTTAATATTTTCATTTAAATGTTATCTTATCTCTTTTAGCTGTCATAAAAAGTTCACTGCCATAACAACACTTTTTTAACCACATTCTTTTATTATCATTCAACTTTTGTTAAACAATTTTTTTAAAGATTCTTTCAGGCAGTGAATTTTGATTTCCAGCCATAAATATACGATTAATCTTTTCCGCTAACAGGCTTTAAATTTAAAGTTTTCTTTTTGTGCAACCTAAAGCTTAAACTCATTCCAAAAATAAGTTATCATTTTTGGGCACAAGATGCAATTCGCGAAAAATTATGTCGTAGTTTCAACCGTTACTCCCGTCGACATTCGAGACCCATAAGAAGACTCGGCCATGAATATCAAGTAGCTAAACATCGTGATAAGATCATTTATAATACAAGTGTCTGGGCGTGCTCAACATAAAACTAGTGGTTTGTTCACCTACTGTACTGAAACCCGACAACATTTACAATTGTACTCGGATTACAATCCGTGTCATTAAGAAACCCGCGTACAGTCATGCACGAGCCACATCTTACTGTGACGATAAGCAGAAAGGTATATCGAATTGACTTACGCTCTTAAGACGTGAGGATAGTTAAAACTAAATGAAACCTTATCGTCGAGAGATATGAACTGCTCCTTGAATTGCGTGACTTAAAAGACATTTAAAAGAAAGTAATGATGAAACGTGATTGGCAGGTCGGGGAGACCATCTACCTGTGTTTTCAATGTCAGGGATTGTGTCATTAAGAATGAACA
The DNA here is from genome assembly GCA_019974015.1 of Nephila pilipes. NCBI lineage: Eukaryota > Metazoa > Arthropoda > Arachnida > Araneae > Nephilidae > Nephila > Nephila pilipes. The sequence goes on along the minus strand of BMAW01092618.1, from coordinate 839,484 downwards.
CCGGTGCAATGATTTCGTAGAAGTTTGAGGTTCGTATTTCAGTAATTTGTATGAAATGCGTTTCTCTAAATTATTTTAAAATGAATTTAAAAAAAGGCGATAAGTTCAATTGCCGTGTTGTTGTGCAAAAGAAAATTATTCAAATTTTTCCGGTTTCATTCAAATTACAAAAAAAAGATTGTTCGATTTGAAATCGTGATACTGTACTTAAAATAATTTACGTATTTCTTGTAAACATTTTTAAACGAGAATCTCTTCATATCTTAATTTAAGTTCTTATAACACAGTTCGTGTCTATATACATGAATGGTTAATACAATTCAATTCTTAAATTTAGTTTTATTTATTAATCTATACGCACTCTTAATTTGTGTAAATTTAATTATTAGCATGCTTGACAAATTCTGAAATGGTTTCTCCCTTGTGTATGAGATTTAAGATTGCAGCCGTAGTGGTAGAGAGGCCATGATCTGGAGCTTATAGTCAGCACTCATTTCGTCGAGTTTTGGGGTCGAGTCCTGAAACCAATAGAAATCCGTGAAGTGGGGCCTTAAGTCCTTATGATCAGATGGAGTCTAATTTTGGTGAGAAGGTACCAGCTCAAGTGTCGTCTTCGTCACTTTACCGAGGTTCCTCAACAATGGCCCGCTTGTTGCTTCTAAGTGCGACATTGTACAATTTAGCATTTTGTTAATTATTTGAAGTATCTCTGTTTAAAATCTTCTGAAGAATTTTAGCCTTTGTTGCACCCTATTTCTCATAAATTCGTCAATCAATTACAACCTTCTGTTTCAGTGCATAATATATACACATTTCATTCGAGAGAATGATGTTTAAATTCTTGTATCTGCATACACCCCTTTCTCGCATTTCTGGAGACTTTTCTTAAAAACGAAATTATACATAAGAAATTCTTTTTATTAATAATCTGTCAGCAATTTCTCACATAGACTTCGATTTTTTAAGAGTAATTTACTCAATTGACTGATTTTTTTTAAGATTCTGCGTAATTGGATTAATATTAGCATGAAAGAAGTTCACAGAAACAACGACATATTTCCGAAGTCAGAATTGGCTTCTGCATGATACTTGGAACAATAACTTGAATAATACATTGCAATTAGTTGCGAGATAAAAAGTAACTACTTGTTCCTGATGTCAAACAAAGAAATTTATCATTTAATACGTAATATATTTCTAAAACGATCACACAAACCAATACATCTTATTTAAATCAATTTAAAGCAAAAAATAATCACATTTGCCTCTATGGCACTTTGAGGATTCAAATATTTGTTTTGTTGATTGTTAATAAATTGAAAATTTTATCTTAACCAAGCTTCGAAAACATTACAAAACAAAGGATTAAAAAATTTGGATATCGATATAAAGATATTTTATGGAATATGTATATTCTCTACTTTTCTTAAATTAAATTTATCCCAAAAAGATTTCGAAATGAAGACGAAAAATTAGGAGCCTTGACTGAAAAGTAATATCTCCATAGCCATAATTTTTTTTATTTAGGAATTTTAGGGAGGTCGGATTGTCTCAACATGTGAGTAATGCATTACGTTGACGATACACTTAGATTTCACGTGCAACAAGAATAGCGAAAATTTTGTTACAAACAAAAAGGTACAAACAAAAAAAGTTATGGCCATAAAGGTATTTCTTTTCAATCAAACTACGTAATTCAAGAAATGAAAGGCATGCCAAGTATTTTATTTTCTCAAAATTATTGTTATATTCGATAGGAATGTAGAGAATTTAATTTTCGTTGATCGTATTTCCCTTTGTTTTCGCTATGTATATGTTTATCCAATTAAAGAAGTCATAATAAATGCGTTGCCAATGAAACCAGAAATTTAATTGTTTCCATCTGCTTCACGGTTCTCTGAGGAAACAAAAAATATTTTTAAAATCTTATTCACGTACATTTCAAAACCGTTTGTCACACTTAAAACTATTCTATTAGCCATATATAACAAAATAAAAGTTAAATTGAGAAGAAACAATTACATGAAAAAAATGGCTCTATTTCAATTATTTTTAAACTCTATTTAATTTCCTCACTTTTTTTTTAGTATATGAGGATACCGATTTAGAAATAAATTAAGATTATACGAGGTTTAGTAGAAAACTAACGCCTCTATACTCATAACTTTTTTATTTGTTGACCAATTTTTACAATCCTTGTCGTAACTGAAATCTACATGTATACCATAAACCTACCTTTTCTAAGAAACCGGTGCCGTTATCTAGCGGTCGTAATATTACGATAGATGACGTCACCAAATCGTTATTTATGCAAACCAGTGACGTAGTTTCTTTGCAATCGAAGATCTTTGGAAACTACATCATTTAATTTGTGTATACAACGTTTTAGTGACGTCATCCACCACAATATTTAGGCCGCCAGATAACAGCTCTGCTTTCTTAGGTTACCATTGCATTATTTTCATGTAACGCATTATTTACTTTTGACACAATTCCCTTTCTCTTTCCATGCACTTGCGACAACGCGTGAATGTAGAGAGAGTCCATCGAATAATTTCCGTGATTGTTGTTGACACTAGGCTTTAATGGAATCTTTCACTTCGTCCTCAAAACGAAAGTTATGACCTTTTAGGGGCACTTTCACCTGAAAGAACAGGTGAAATTCGAAAAAGTGGACACAGTGACACCTTGTTGCTTCAACCACAAAATTGGACACTGTGACACCTTGTTGTAGGTCGCTGTCTTTTTTTAATTCTCAACATATCAGCAACACCAGGGGTAATAGGAAAAACAACTGCAATGCACATGTGTTACACGTAATTTTTAGGAACAACAACGAATTTGAAATTTGGGGAAGAAATAAAACAGCTATGACCATATAGGCATAACTTTTAAATCATGTTTCGTGCGTTTTAATTACTCATTTTAATAGGTTTTCTTTACTCGCATTGTAACTTTGTCTGGGTCAAAACTTTAAAGACTTTTTTTCTCTCATTATAAAGCTCTCAATTGAGCTGAAGATTTATATACACCATTGTTTTGGATGACGATACGATAATTTTATTATAATTAACAAAAATTGATTGATTAAACAAATTATTTAAAGAATTATATTTCACGCAAAGTTTCCCGCCATGTCGCCAAATGGTTGCCAAATCCGTCGCATTCCTTATCAAGTTGACGCAGCAAAGAAGATCCATGTTTAAAAAACTCGTTTTTTACCGGTGTTTTTGTAAAAACAACTGTAATTTCTTTGGTTGAAAAATACTTGTCTTTGTTATGAATTTTATTTAAATCTATCAAAATATTTAAATGAAATTGTCATTTTAAAACAAATTGCATGATGACCATTAGAAAATAGGAATGTTGTGAGGATTTGTCATAATGTGAATAATGGAATGTTGTGAGCCATTGTCAGGGAACGGGAGTGAAACGCGATCTTCGTTACTCATTCTCTAAAGTTCCACATCACACCACAATTGAGACCAAGTAATATTAAATGTGCAGCATCTCATATAAGTCAAAATGACAAACTTTGATAGAATCAGTACTTGATGTCGTAGCTAGGCTTAAAAATATGGCCACCAAAGGATTTGGTCTTTACCATTGAGGTACAGAGATCCATAAAAAGAAAGCGAGGACTTCACAAAGATGATTAAATATTTTATTTGACGCTATCAGACTTTTGTACATATAAATTAAACTTCAAAAGAAAAGGAATATCATTGTGGGTAAAACTACATGCTTAAATGTTTGACAAAAAATACCAAACATGTAATCTAACTTTCACCAAGTTCACTAAATTTTTCAATCGAAACAATTGCAATGCGAAATAGGGAATAAAAGAAAATAATTCCCCTCCCTCTTTTTTCTTAAAGTGTAAAATAATAATATTTGAATAAACGTTTCTATATATGACGTGAGCTCATTTCGTGCAAGTACCATGACTACTACATGATAATTAAATCCTTGTCAAAAACTGATACAATGTAGCATTTAGTTAAACCTGTTTAAATTCAGACGAATTTTACAATTTGTGACTGTATTACGTACACGGAACTACAAGGGATGTGTTTCGGGCACTTTCCCCTAAGGAACAAGAAAAGGGTTGGTGTTTGTTTTCTTCTTGACTTTTGCATTGGCTGAGAGACAAGAGAGGGAATTTTTTTTTTCCTCTTGCACAAAGTTCAAGAGGTTTTCCTATCCTTTGTTTCGTCTTGCATATCGGCCGGCCATTTGCTGAAGGGTGAGGTCATAGCCAGCAAAATCCATCATGTTGCGAAAAAAAATTAACAGAGGGTAAGGCAAAGATACGAGTTGGTGGTAAAAAGAAAGCTTTGAAGTATTATCTTTTTTTTTTTTTTTTACTCTTGTGTTTACTATCGTCTGGTCTCTCCTCCCCCCAAGTTCAGAAATTCCTCCATTTCCAGATTCTAGGGTATTCCCCAATCATTTGTTAATATTACTCAAGGGTCTGCTTTTGTCTTATTTGGAGCATTTCATGTTAAGACAAGGTTCTTTGCCCTTTTCTGTCTTTCTTTCTTTTCCGTATTGTCTGAACTGTTTTGATTTTTCTAAGTCGTATTGTTGTTGCAAGTGGTTAAATGTTTTTATATCGCAAATATCTATAAGAGCCTCTTAGATCTTAGTTCGACGAAAATAAAAACTTATTTAAAATCGATAAGAGAAATATAACACAGAATATTTTAACGATATCTTATATTGAGATAGGAATTTATAATTTTTTAAATCAGTGTAACGAGTAATGCGAATTTCATATTATTTAATGTTTATAAATTATTAACAATTATTTTTCGTTATTTTTATAATTATCGATGAAATATTTATTTATTGCTTCTTATTTTTTACTATTTATTAATTATTATTATTGCTTTTTGTTTATTATTACT
>BMAW01092618.1:808630-834069 GCA_019974015.1 Nephila pilipes | reverse complement strand
TACTATTTATTTATTACTACTATTATTATTTTACTATTTATTTATTATTACTATTATTATTATTATTGCTATTGATTTATAATTATTACTTTTTACTATTTATTCATTATTAAAATTAGCTTACTATTTCTTTATTACTTATAATTTAATTTGTTTTTTTATTAATAACTTGTAGTTTATTATTATTAGTTTGATTTATAATTTCAATATTAATTTATTATTCTCAGTTTTATTAAAAAAATTTCATTTTTAACTTAATTCATTATTTACTATTTATTTAATTTTTGCATATTTAATTTATAATTTACTATTTTATATTATTAAGATATTTTATTTTTATTTAACAATATTTTATTGAATTTAATATTATTTAACTGACTTATTTTACTAGTTTACTCATATTTATTTTAAAGTATGTGATAAAAAAATTTAATTTTGAAACATATTTATTTTACACGTAATACAATCAAATATAATAAATACCTTTTAAGTAAATAAAATATGTACTGCTGAAAATTTCCTGGTTGGTTTTTTTTTTTTCCATATTTTTGTCAACCCGCACATTTAAAAACTTACTTCTGACAGTATGTTTCAAATATTTTTTGGTGCTCTATTAAAAAAAAGAAACTATTGTTCATTCTAGACTCAATTATTAAAAATATTTAATTTCATATAAAATTATTTTGCAGTTGAAACTAAACATGCTAACTTAACATCTAAAAATAACTATCTCAATCGGTTGCATTACTTACAAATATTTTTAGTTAAGAATTCTTAATGCAGATGGAATACCGTTTTTTAAAAAATAGCAGTTCTTATCTATCCATCAATATTCAATTATTATTTACTTTATATGTAAATTATTAACTTTTATGTGCTATGATAACGATATGGTAATGACATTCCGTACGTGAATATTTAATACTGCTTATTTATCATTTCAAAATAAGTATGCTGTCAGTCAGGACTTTGTTTTGAAATTTTTTGTTCCATGATATTCCAAGTTCTCTCTTTTTTTTAATACAATAAAGAACTGGAAAAGTAGAAATTAGTTATTATACAATTCGATCAATTCTATTGTTTTACAGTTGGATCGAGTGAATATTAACACACACTGATGAATATAAATTATCGAATTTACACAATAACAGTTAATAATCAAAAATATAAATGCACACAAAGGCTGTTTACACAATACCAATCACTTTTCAAATTATAGTGATTCAACTGCATCAATACTTGAAAATTCGCCATAATTAATTCTTTCACGTATACCGCGTGTCCTTTCAATAATGATTTTTTTTTTCGTTTTGCATTGCATATCGATGTGTTTCATTCAAAATTAAATAAATATTGATTTACATACAATTCCATAATTATATATTTACACATCTTTTTCTTTTTAAAAAAATTTGCACTGCGGCAAATGACCAACCTTTTCAAAATCTATTATAATTGCAAATATTTTATAATGGAATAAAACGAATTATTAAAGAAATGAAAATGATATTAATCAATACCAATACTATACATTAACTATTTAAAGCGAATAAATCTCTAAACAGGTTAAATTCTGGAAATATTTTGAGGAAAATTAATGTAAAAAGAAGTTCTCCCAACAGTTTTAAAATTTGTTTAATTTGATCTTTCTCTTCCTTTGTATACTAATAAAAATAAATTAATGAATGTTTACTATTGTTATTCAGTGCTTATAGTAATAATCCATTATTTATTAATAATTAATTTACTTGTACATCAATATAATTAATTAATTTTATTAATAATTATTGTTAGTTGTTTATAGTAACAATTTATTAATTAATTATTGTATTAAGTATTTTTAGTAATTCAATAGCAGTATTGATAATGATACGAATAAAAAATAATACATTTGTTGTAGTACTACTTTTAAAGCTGCCTTTTTTGCTTGATGTCGAAGCATTTTGTAAAAATTTTCAGGATAAGAAAAATTCTTTAATGTTAAAGTCATGTTCCAATTTCATTATTTTATTTTCAAAGGCTCTTAATGCTTAATGTAGTGTTGGAGAATGTCTTATCCACCAAGTCCAAAATATAGGGAGAGCAGTTAATTTAAATTACACATTTATTTTAGGACTCCACGTGCCAATCACACATAAACAAATATTTACATTATTTACAACTACAGAAGGTTTCCACATAGCCTATATTACAATTTAACCCGCTTTTTGCGGTCAGGAGAAATAACCCGCTTTACGCGGTCAAGAGTAATAACCCGCCTTACGCGGTCAAGATCTAAGAGCATTCTGATGAATATTACCCATGAACCCGTGCGCTCTCACTCACACGAGACAAGGCGCCTCCTGGCGGAATCCGAGTAATTTATTTCCAACATGTAGATTGAGTTTAATTATTACGTGTTTAATGTTTCAAATTTTTAAGAACTTCGTATGATATTTGTCTCACCATTTGTTTTGATCTCATGAATTAATATCGGAGTATTTTTTTAACTGAAAATATGGTTGGATTTTGTTTAAATGAGATGGCGTTCTTTAACAGTATTAATTACTTTTTTATATTAACTACAATTAACAATGCATATATAATTAAAAATCAGAAAAAGTTGATAAAAATGAACAAAATATCAAGAAATAAAAAAATATGAAATTTGAAAAATAGTTGGAAAATTTAAAAAACCCAAAACTTTTTTTATGGGTCAAAATGGAGAATAATGTATTGAATGTTGTAACGTAATAGGCTTCAGACTGTTATGCTGGGTTATTCTATAATAATTGGTCTAACTATCCCCATCAACAATATATGTTTTTAAAAAATTATATATATATATATATATATATATATATATAAGGTTATGTAAAAATTAAGGAGAATTTTTTTTCTTAATTTCTGCGGGTTTTTTTGTAGCTAATTAATTTTATTTGTAGCAAGTGCCACAAGATGACAGAAGTTTACGGCTTGTACAACTTCTGCGTTAACTCTTCGTTTGCATAGGGCAAGTCAGAGATGGATCATCAACTTGAACATTGTTCCTAGTAGAAGATACGTGGTGTCAATTGCTTTTAATTGGCCAAGAGAAAAAACATGTGATATTGATTAAAAATTGTTGGTGGTTTACGGAGAGAGTGTTGCAACTAAATTCTGAACTCTAATATTGATTACACTCAGTACCGTCGTGTGGATCAATGGAATTACAGCACATTAATTGGAACTGGATCTCAGAGCACGGTATGAAAGTTAAGTGATTTTAGGTCAGGTGTCAATCTATTCACCTGGTCAAGGATATAAATTAAAATATCACTTTTCTAAATCGAGTTTCTTTAAAACGAAGTCAATGTGTACAAACTCTTATAATTTTATAGTATTTAAATTATATATCACATATCTTCAGCAGATAATATTTTCCCTGTTCATCCACTTGTTTAATATTCCTTCCTGACAAGTAGTTTGAATTCGTATAATTATTTAAAACAAAATCAGAAAAAAAAAGTTTTTACCATTACTTAAACTATACTTTTTATTATAGCATAAATAAGATCAAATCTATTAAAAGAAGGAAGAGAAAATAGTACGAGTAAGAAAATGAAGTTTCACACCGCATCTTAACGTCAAGGGCTTTTAAAGATCGATGAAAATTATTTTAATGAAATTTAATTCATATCATTCTTATCAAATCTATCCTAAATAATTCTGAATGCTTTTACTACTTTTTCAACGTCTTACTTATAAGAAATTTCTGATAAAAAGTAATTAAATATTTTTTTTTCATTACCTATATGCATGAATTGGGAAAGTATAAATGAAAAGACATGCGTATCGTATTTTTCTAGAATTTATAATTTTATTTCAAAATATGAAATCTGACATGTCGATTTCGAAATATACGTTAAACATATCATAAAATATCTTTTACTTTAAAAAATATATGAAAAATTCATAAAGTATCAAAACTAATTTCGTTATTACAACTATGCTCTCCTGAAAAGTTTGGGTTATATATTTTAAAGTTATACATAAATATATATTTAAAAATTAGCGATGGGCTGATTTTATAAGGTGCATGTACACTTAATTCTGTTTTTACATGATAGATTCATTCCTGAATAATATGTATTTCCTGTTAGGATCTTAAGCACTTTAATTCATAAATATTTAACAGTATCACACAAAGTAAATTATTTGAAAAGATAAAAAAATATTTCAGTTGTAATTACTGAAATAAAGGTTTTAAAGCAATAACTTACAATCTGCTGACTTTTAAGCAAAATTAATAAATATGTATGTCACACGTCTCGTTGGACATGCGACCAAAACTTAGATACGAGTAAGATAGAAAAAAAAATTAACCGTTGGCTCGCTCGCTCCCATCATTTTTCGGGTTGAGAGGAACCATTTGTTTAAATTGTTTTTCTGATTCCTATTTTGATGTTTTGATATGACTGAAACTTTTCAAATATATCGCAGGTGTTTTCACTTTGAACACCAAACTCAAAATGCACACAAAGCAGATTAAATTCCTTATTTGAGGTTATAAAATTCGGGAAATGGAAATCGCCTTACATTCCCCGTTTCCAATGTCACAGTTATAAATATAAAATTAAAGCATGTTAAATCAAAATAAGTCGAATAAAAAGAGAATTAATATTTTTTTTAATTCGCGTTAAATCAAAATCGTGTGAAAGAAGTTCGAATAAAAACAGAAATTGGATGCATTAATAACATTTTGAATCCATCACTTGTTTTTAAAAATCATTAATTTTGTATGTTTAAAACAGATTAAAGTAATAAATTGAAAATTAGAGTTGGATATCATCTCAGAGTAGCAAAAGTTTTTCTTTATGAAAAATTTTATAAAATAGTCGCTAAAAAATAACAAAAACTGATTAAAAATAAAACTCTTGTTTAGAGATTCCAACGAAAAAAAACTTTCAATTGGGACTTTTGAATTTAGCCTACTTTGATTAAAACAAATGTGAATATAAAGCTCAAATATGTCATATAAATAAAAGAAGAGTACAGTTTTAATAAATGCGAAACGGGTTAAAGGTGAAGCATATTGTTACGCATAAAAATCCAATAATTCAAATCAGCCGACTTTTTAAAACTAACACTTTTGTTCAGAACCTTGAGAGATTCATCGTGTTTCGCGAAATCTATCTTAACTTTAACTTCCAAACACATATATCTTTCTTTATCTAGATCAGATAATTTATTCCACTTTCTAAATGGCATGTCTTAATAAGTAAAACGAATTGCTATATTTCGTATTTGATTTTTTAACATTTCATTTGGAGCACAATCGCTATTCTCTGTGACCTGTCATTCGTTTCTCAATATTCGAAAACAAAAAGTGGAACGAATAATTTCATGGATGGCTTATAGACGGTAAAAGATGAGCTTTTCTTATTTTCAGAAACACAAACGAAACAAGAAAAACTTTCTTTGAAAATGTAGGAGAGGTTAGATAAATTATTAATTTTCTTTCCAATTTCCCAACTTCGAATTTCATCAATTCATTAATAAGTCTCGTGCCTCCTAATACAGAAAGAGTGTCAAAGTGAAAAATATATCTGCTTTTGCTACATTTTTTGGGGAATAATTTACATTCTATTGTATATATGCATTTAGGTATGCTTATTTCGTTCGAACTTACAAAGCAAATGGGTCTACCTTTTACAAAAGCATTAATTTGTCGAATGATACTTTGAAATAATTATATAACTGTTTCAAAGGAATAGTCGTTAGTCAGTAAGGTCATTATAATCAAATTATTTTATTTTATTTTCATAACAATCTATAGAATACATGAAATATAATTATGTTTTATTTTGTACGAACTTGCGAAACAAATGGATCTGTTTCTTACAAAAATATTTATTTGTCACGAATGATTCTTTGAAATAATTATATAACTGTTGAAACAGAATAATCTCTTTTGTCAATGAGATCATTATATTATATTTTTTCGCATGAAAACTCTATAAATATATCCAATACCATAATATTTTACAGAATTCTCATTGTTAAATTGAATAAACTGAATGCAATGTCGTCTGGTTAAAAATATTAAACGTTTTTTTTTTTTTTTTTTTTTTTATTTTTATTTTCCGAATTGCCTCTGGGTTGGTGGCAGTATCTTAAAAAATATTACCCATAAATCTCGTTATCTTCTTGTCGTTAAGTGTTACGTTAGACTTAATGGTTGTTATAAATGAAGCCTAGAAACATAAAACGCGATTTTTTCCTATTGCGAGACATTTGGGGCGATTTTAAAGGAGATTCTGAGGCCATATTAGGGTTCACCTTGCTACTAATGGAGTAACGATCCAAGTTGCACTTGAAACTAATTGTAATCGTGCACTCACTGGGAATTCCCAAATAGACAATACTAGCTCGCAGAGCATTGGTTGTAAAAGAAAAGGCAAAGTATAAAAAATCTTAAATAAACTGAATTTGGGAAAAAAGTACAAAAGATGGTTTTTCTCTTATAAAAATTGTTTTACTCATGATTAGTGTTACTTTTTAAAATCTATAATTTTACTAAGCTATTCCTAAATATGATAATGAATATTAACTGTCTTTTGATGTTAAAAATGTACCAATTAGTTTACTAATAATAAGAGGTTTCTAGCAGAACATATTATACAGTATTTTCTATAGAATGCCTTACTATGACATTTGCTTTAACTCAAAATTTTAATGCAAGAAAAGCGTAAAAAAATGCAAAATAAACATATATACATAAGCTACTTTTAGTCTAGCTTTAAAAAGATATTTTTCATCAAAAGAAGTAAATGTATATCGAAATACGTAAAGATGTTTTATTTTAAATATTCTTAAAGCGTTTTATTTTCCTCTTGTGTTTTTTTTAAATTGTAAATATTTACGAAATGATATTCAAACATGCGACGAAAGCAAATATTTTTAAAGGTATTTTCTTTTCGTATTATTAGATTCATTATGCAGTGTTGTGTGAGTACAAAAGTCTGTGTATATTAATTAATTATTCTTTAGCATAAGAAATACCCTTTACTAACTCTCATTTAAATATTATTTCGTTATTACGCCCCACCTATGAAATAAAAATTTTTACACCATGAAAGAGGATTAATAGAACACACAAGAAATATTACAGTTATAAAAAAAAGTGTTTATAAACTTAAAAGTAAGGATATGTCTCGTAATTGTAAACTTTAACTATTTTTCAAATAACTTTAAATCATTCGTCTTCATTGAAATTAAAAACGCTTAATTATATTTAAACAAACATGCTAGGAGTGAAAGCGTAACATTGAACCTATGATAAATTTTAAACGGAAAAAAAATTCCTCTTATTTCTTCATTTTTTCGATTCGCCAAGAATTAACATTGTTTCAATCACAGAATGTAACTACTTCGGGGTTTTTTTTCATGCTAATAATTTTAAACAGTTTTTCTATTCAGAAAAATGCATTAAGGTGTTAAATTAATTTTATGTTCGAATTTTTAAACAAAAAATATTATTTTAATTAAAAATGAATGAGAGATAATTGAAAAAAAAATCGTTTTATGCGAAGTTTTGCAAAGAACATATTTAAACACAATGACAAACGGCATGGAAACTTGATTGATTGTTTGTTTGATTAACTAATTTGAACAGATATTCTGAAAACGCTTTGTTTTGAAAAGTGCCCGAGGGACCATTTTGCTGTTGACTAAAACTCAATTTTTTTTTCATGAGATAAATAAAACCCTATAGTCTGATTCCATATCTAATTTAAAAATTTGTATTTTAAATTAATCTCAACAAAACTTTTGATAATGATTAATTCTTTTTCTCCGTTCAGAATACTATTTATTAGTACTATTTGTTTTTAGTGAAAGGAATGAAATAATAAAGGTGCGTGCGAAGAACATTTAATATTTAAATTCATATTCTACTCTAATTTGAATTCTTAATACACAATAATAAGGATAAAATTTAATTGATTTTACACCAATATACATAAACGTGCTGTAGCGAAACATCATCTAGTTAATCTTACATTATGATTAGCCTAAGACACATGTTGACAATCAAAAATATTCTTTGGAAGAGTCATAAATGCGTAAGCAAACTTCTTATGTATCATTATGCTCATCAAATAGTTTTTTTTTAGTTTTGTGAGTATCGAATAAAAACGCGAGAATTTTAGAATCAATTACAAAAATTTCAAAATAACAAGATAGATCGAAAGTAGAAGATACAATTAAAGGGAAAACAATTAAGTTTTTTATATTCCATTTGAGTGTGAAAATCAATTAAGAAACTGACAAAAGAACGAAGACCTACCGGTCGGAACGACCAGTTCCAGTTCGGAAGAATTGTTTACCCTAATCCTTATCGTTCCTCAACCTTTTTTGGTAGATCTTCTAGAAGACCTGTAGACCTATTAAAACAGGTCTCCTAGTTCGAAGACCTGTTTGGCTAAACTTTTACTCTCTGGGGAGATTTTCTCCTTCATTCTACTTCCCCTCGAACCATTTGATCTAGTTCTTTCGTTTTTATTGCATTCTAGCAGCGGTGAGCACTATCGGAGGCTCATCATTGTGCTCGTAGGCTAATGGGTCCATTCGGAGAACTGTGTAGGAGAGGAGCATGGTTGATGTCATTAGCCCTATTCATCGACAGGCAGAATCGGCAACTGGTAGAGGGGTGTTTTCGGTGCGCATTTGTTTGGTTCCATTACGAAAGGGGGGGAACGGTAAAAGATCTGGTAGTATCTCCGGGCTTTTGCAATGGTGTACAGCCTTCCAAACATGTCGTATTAAAGAAAGTTATGCAGCCGGGAAGGCAGAGAGGGAGAAATGTCTCTGAATACTTAAGAACAGTAAAGAACAGATTTTTGGCGGATCGTTGATTGGGGTACTATCGTTCTTTTAAATGAAGTAGTTCGAAAGAGAAGGTCATTCTTTTGATCCTCATCCTTATCTGTGGTACTGAAAATGGGAAAAACTAAAGCTACATGAAAGATGAAGGTTATTATTGGGCCAGTAATCTTCTTTATCTGACCAAATAATCATGGGAATTAACGTAGTGAAATAAATATTATTTTTACATGGTTCTCAACATTTATAGATATGCATCATAACAACATGTAACAAGTAATTTACTAAAAATATCGCAGATTAACTTTTAAAAATTGTAATTATGCATATTTTTAACGAACCACAACATTTGCTCTTTAACTATTAATAATCGTATTTAATAGACACATCATTTTTTTTCCCACCAACAGCAATATGTATCTTAGAAGCCAATAATTTTTCAAGATACGAGTCTTTTACTGACGAATATTAAAATCATACTTTCAGGGATAAAAATCTTTTACTGACTTGTTTGATGTGCCTTATAAAATAAACTATTCTGCTTTCAAAAAAAGAAATTGACTTTATACATACGATGTTCTTTTATTAGCTCCTAAGGTTATGCGTTTGGTAAGTTAATGATGAAGAAAAATTATTTTACTATTTTGTATTTGTAACTACTCGTCCATTTTTTGCCCTTTCATTCAGTATGTATTTATTGAAACTAGGTGGTAGAAAAACTAAAAGAAAAATTACTGACGAAGAACGGTATTTCTAAGAATAATGCAGTAGGAGCATTTTTACTGTGGTAAAGGACAAAGCCCTTGCTAGTTAATAGCCCTTATATATATATATATATATATATAAGGTTTTTAATAATATTATTAAGTTTCCTAACACAAACAAGAAATGAAACAAAAGAATTACTTATTTTTCGATATAGAAAAGTTTTTGTTTACCATATTCCGCATGCACATTTAATTTGGCCACTATGTAGTTATTACGCAAGATAAAGCCTTGAGATCATTGCGGTCTTCTTGTGTGTTAGGGAGCCGAATGCGACCCTCGGTCTACCGAACTGACAGCCCTGGTCTCATGAACCATTAATATAAAAAACCGTGTTTTGAAAATATATTCTAATAAATTCGAGTTTATAAATAATAATTTTATTATTAGGACGTACTAAAACTACATTTTAACAGAATTTGTGATCCCAAGAAAAATTTATTTTGTTTAAAAAATTGATTTATAAATGTTAATCAGATGCAAGTATACTCATTAAATTCAGTTAAACCTTTTAATTCAGTCCATGTACGTTACACAAGCACAAGTTACTCTTAGAAGTTACTATAAAAATATTTTTTCATATCACTCCGAATGCCTTTAATTAAAATATTTAATAATGACAGAAAAAAACCTACCTAATAAAAATAAACAAGGATATTTAATCACGATTAAGCGTTTATATCTATATTTATTTACTTATTTTTCCGAATTTCTTTTTCTAAGAATGGTGCAATAACTTTAATTCTCGCGAAGCTATATTCCTTCTATTTCTCAGAAGGTTATCATTTATAATGGTTGCGGTTTTACAGAACCAATTTCACAGAGGCCTGACTGTAATTGTATCCATGGAAACAAATGAATTGTTACGATGAAAATGAAAATTACTATAGTGTAATAAACTCCACATGTACATTCTTCAAACGCCGAAATTTTTTTCCATGTAAATAATATGATAATGGTTTGTTTTTCATAAATTAAGTAAGTTTTTTCAAAAAAATTCCTTGGAAAAACTGGGCAGCATAAGCGTTGAAATCCTTGTAAAACAATTTAGAATTGTTGAAAAGTTTTGGTTTTTATTTTTAGTAATTACGGATTTCCTGAATTGTGCTTAATGTCTGGTTTGATTAATTTTGATTGTTCAAAAATTTATTTCACGTACATTTGTTTATATTACGTGCAAAAATTAATCTGCTGATAATGGTGTTATAATGGAATAAACATTGAAACAACATACAATTTTATAAGTAATTGTAATAAACATTTAACTCTTAAATTGAACTAATATACATCCGTAATCTAATTTAAAATATTTCATAGCAAATTATCGTTTATTTTTTATAACACCAAAATCACCGTTTCATTTTTTTCTCTGTTTTTGGAATATTGCCATCTGAAGCCAATATTTTTAAGACCTTGTGGCAGCGTTCTTCAACAACAGCGACAGTAGTTAAAACTGACTAATGACTAGCCCGAATGGGAAGCCCTTTTGGTATAGCAGATAAGATCACTGCAGAAAGCGACAAGATAACTTTCCTTCGAACTCAAAGGTGGAGGGTTGAAAACATCGCGGGCACTCCAGTTCATTTGCCATCGACCAACAAAACATAGCTCGCCAAAGTGGAGGCCCAGAAATTTAACACTAAATGACAGCACAACCTATAACTGCATATGACCCGATGCAAAACTTGCATCTGTATGTCCAAGACAACCACCCATAAATCACAACTAATGATATTCCGGCTACGAAGCACGTGCCAAATTGACCCGCTACCTCAACTCGAGACAGCTAAGGACGGCAAATAGAAACGGTTCAAAGCTAAACTCAATACAACTGAGACCGGATGTATATCAATAGTAGTAATGGCTAGAAAAGCGATCTTCCCCACAAATATAGGTCAGAATGTTCCACTTCATATCATCTTGATGGTGTTGGGGGGGGGAGTAATGCAGAGGTTATCAAAAGCAATAACGACAGATGTTAAAATGCCTTTCTAACAAACTCGATCAGGAGTCAACAAAAAACACAAAAAGCAACATGACAATTTTTCTTCGGATTCAATGGTCAAGGGTTAGAAACGCCGCCAACACTCAAGGTCAACTCTCCTCCCCCTACAAAACATTTTCCCACGGAAATTTAATTAATACAATGTAAAGAAAAAAAATGTAGAATGAATTGGTTTTACATATATATGTATCAGAATTAGAAGAATGTATGGAATGCATGTGCAAAGTTTATACATACATATATATATATATATATATATATATAACATATGCGTGTGTGTGTGTGTGCGTGCGTGCGCGTGTGTGTGTGTGTGTTCATCAGTCTCATATATAGGTGAAATGGCTCTCTCCTCATCTGAGGAGAGCATTGACCAGAGGAGAACGGAACTTGCCTTCAGGTGTATCCAAGCAAGCAAGAACTCCTAGAGACTGGTGGGAAAAGAGGTCTGACCCTGGGTCGGACCTCTTTGATCCAGGACGGAAGGAAGTGTTGGACAGATGGGCTAAAAAGCGAGGGGGTCGAAAAACTCGACGGCTTAGGAGGCGGTGAGCGCATATATATATATAATAGAAATTTTTGCATTCTCTTGGCGATTACTATCAGTCATCAGTATCTGAAGCCTTTTTTGCAATAAATATAATATCAATTTGCAACTACGTATCAATAATTTTAAAATAGAAAGTTCGGAGTGCTCACTTTTATCAAAATTTACTTTTACGGTTATTTAATTAGATTTTAAAAATTTAAAGGAATGTTTTAATTTGAAAATCAAACACTAAATAATTTGACAATCGAAAGTAAATGCAATCGACATTATCAATGCTTCATTTTAGTCAAAATATAACTTGAGATAACCTATACTTCATGTTCGATTTTAGATAACACAACAGTTAAACTACCAATATTGTTTTCAAATTCCAAAACTTTTTAATGTAGAATATTTCAACCATAAAAAATAACATTCATCTGATTTGAACATTCATCATTTAAAACTAAATTTAGAAATTCTGCATAGGGAAATTTTCTTACAATATTATACATATATTAACTAATGATATTACTTTTTAAAAATTGAAAACATTTTAAAACAGATTAAAAAATTAAAAATAGATTTCCAAAAAAATCTAATTTGTTTGAATATAATACATTTATATTTGTGACTGCAAACCATTCCTGTTTGTCTCTTGTGCCATAGCTAAACTCAATATATTAACACTAAAAGTCAATAAGTCAATCAAGGAGACATTAGACCAATACACACAGTATTTATTAGTTGATTGCTAATATAACGACAATTATAAATGCTCTTCCCGACAAGGCCTTATTAACTATAACCCGGACAAATATATTAACTCGATCTATCAGTAATAATCTGACTCTTACCATTAAGACCGCACTGAGGCTATCTTGACTTCTAGCATACATTAACCAGCCGATAACTTGCAACAAATCCCGGCTCCGACTTCAACTCCGAATCTGGAACAATTGCCGAACACTAGAACTACTTAACCCTCTATCGTGACTCTCAATCTGAGTTTATATATTTCGTAACTCTCTTGCTTCACTTCATTTCTACCAGCTTTCGCTTTACATATTCACGTTTCATATTTGATTGGATTGGTTGTTTAGCAAAAGCAATCAATCTTAATTAAAAGTCCCCAAGGTTAGTGAAGAGAAAACCTCGAATAGCCCAACGTCACATATTTTGATGCCATCTTCACAAATTTCGGGGATTTAAAAACATCACAATACTTATGAATTGATTAATTTTCAGCCAATAGTCATTTAACAATGATTCAAATATAGCCTTTTTAAACATATGTGTTTTTTTCTTAATACAGAAAATTCTCTGAAATGATATATCTGATAATTAGATGAAAAATATAAAGAATATTATTTAGGCTTTAGATGCCAACTTATTTGCTGAAAATTTCCATAAAACTCTTCGATAAAAAAACTACTTATCATTTTCAATTCTTTTCTTTTTTCGTGAAAGGTATTTCAATAGATCTTTATCGTGAATTCACCAGACCAAATTTACCTAAACTGATTATAAAAATTATTTCATTTATTTATCCAATCGTTTTTAATCATTTCTGCTGTTCTGTATTATCATGGTAACAAGGCCTGCGAGATTTTTTAAAGCAATCTTATGACTAAAATATTGAAATTTTCGGTGTCGGTGTCACTAGATTATTTTCAACCGATTAACTAATCTATAAATAAATTTATTTATTTCTATAAATAAATTGCGTTTTCCTTTTTTTTTTTTTTACATAATACTGTAAAGCTCGTGCTTATTTTACTTCATTTTTAGCTTTTCATTTTATAAGGTGAGAAAAAAACTACATCATTTGTCTGTTTAAATATGCGTACTTGAACATAATCGAGAGGGAAGTTGGATATATTTAAAATCAAGCTATATGGGATTATAGCCAATCACCAATGTTGTGTTCAGCCTATTTAGCTTTGAAAATAATTATCTTAGACATAGAATAAATTCTAAATATGTAAAATGTTTAGTTGCATTTTAATTATATCATTTTATACTTTGCTAAACTATTCTATTTACCTCGAACTGAGGCTTACTGTTATTTTGCTACTCCAACTCAAATTCTTACGAATTTATATTCTTAATATGTTTTTTTTTCATAAAAAAAACTGTTTTAATACGCTTTATGTAAGTTTAAAATTTGCGTATGAACTCAAGAACGCCTTAGTTTATACGAATTAAAATCAGTTTCTGTAATATTATTCACTTGAGGCTGAATCTATACATGAATTTGTCTCGTGCCCAGGTACATTTCCACATAATCTAGAAACGTGTTTCTTTACTACGAAGGACTTCAAACCCAACAATGAAATATACTTCACAGATGTGAATATAAACGAAAGGTTTCGGTTTAACAATCGGTAACTGCAGTGACCTAACCATTAGCACACAAATTTATGATCTTTTGAAAACCTGATCTTGAATTCACATACGTTGATGTCCGTGCAGCCAATTTAAAAATAAAAATACAAGTCTAACTATCCATACAGTTGGTCTAGTTTGTAATTATTCTTTGTCTTCTTTCATAAAATTTCAATTATTCAAGCATTTTCAAGAAGATGAATATATCATTACATTTTTTTGTAAGTAATTTAAAACATTTATATTTTTTTTATTTTATTCTTCACTACTATTAAGAGTAACTAGTAGTTATTTCACTGTTTAGTAATTCTAAGTACCAGAATACGAAATACATTTTTTTGAGCAGTTATCAGAAAATTTGCGAAATTGTCCATAAAAAAGGAACAAAATTTATTGCTCTACATTCCATGTAATGTATGTTTCTCTATCTCTGTCGGAAGCTCTGATTGCAACAGGTATACTTCCATTGTTTAAGAAAACTAGAATCTTATTTCACACGATAAACGAGGAGAAATTTGATTCAGTCTATTATCAAAAAAAAAATACAAATATTTTCAATGACACAATAAAATTTTTATTAAAATGAAACGGTACAAAGAAGGCAACGCATTATGAGAAATGGCGGAGATACAGGTGACGTATTTTTGAGGTCAACTGTTTCTACAAATCTGACTTGTTAATATAACATCTAGAGATAGTTAAAATGTTTGCCGATATAAAACATTAAAATATTTTTCATATATTAATGATCTCTATGTTTGTGTTTCAATTTTAGATAAGTTAAGAATACGTAATTAATAAAATGGTTCATCTTAAACCAATAAAATTTTTATAATTAAATTTATACATCAAATTATATAAAATGGTTTTCATAAAAAAACACTTTAAACAAGATAATAGCTTAAATTAACTCAGTGGTTCTTCCTTTTAAGCTAACTCAAATGTTGAAACTCTTTCCTTATTGGATGGTTTCAAGGACTTTGTTACGATCTAATAAGATATTTTTTTTATCTGGTTAAGTTCCTTTCATTAAAAAAAATTGATTTAAATGGTTCGTCAATTTATTATACTCTGAGATAAAAAAAAATGCAGTTTTTTTTTTTAAAAAAAGAAAGATGATAGAAGATTCGGGGTCATCTTCTGGAACATTATAGTGCAAGCCAAGCCTTTAAGTTCTGATTCCATCGAAGACATGCGGCCTGAGGTAGTCTAATGGACATGATCGCGATTTCGCATCCGACGTTGTTTTCGTCCTGTCCTGGGCTCGAGTCCTGATACCAATAAAGATCCGTATTATGGCCTGGCTGATGCACGTTGAATCTATTAAACCCCCCCCCCCCCCCCCCGCGCCGGGGCCGCGGGGGGCCCCCATTAGAAGAGTGGGATGTCAGCTCAGTTATCGACCTTTTCACACGGCTGCGATTCAAGTTTACGAGGTCCGTCATCAATAGCCCTCGTGTTGATTGGAAGGGCGTCATTAATAAAAATTCAATCAATACATCAAATATAGACATCTGTTTAATGAAAGGTGAAGTATGTTGACTGAATCCTGGAGTTTTCATATTACATGATAAGGTAGTTGGGAGAATGAGATAACGTAAGTGCCATCCTTGTCACTTTACCTTAGTTGAAAATTACGTGTCCAACTGTCCCTCTCTCTTATAGTTTTGAAGCAGGAGTGCCAAATTGACAACCCCTAGATTCCTATTGTTCGATACAAGATGATGATAAAGTCAACATCCTTTTGCATTACATAATACGTAAAAAAGAGCCACTTCAGTTAGAAATATTCCATTCGTTGATTTTAAACTATTAGAAATAACGATTTTGTAAGAAATTAATTCTTTTTAAATCCAGAATTTTTGAAAAAAATGCAAAAACATGGCTTTTTCTTTCACTTTGTTTTTTACCTATTATTCAACTGTAGTAGATTGTGGTTGATATAAAATCCTCCAACTTTCTCTCTCTCTCTCTCTCTCTCTCTCTCTTTCTCTTTTGTTTTCCTATTTTTCAATATGACTTGAAAATCGTCCTGTTTTTGTTTTCGTTCCTTTATTATGAACTTTTATTTATTTTTTAACATCCATTCTTCAAAATTTATAAATGTTATAATATCTGTCATGTAATTCTGTCAATCAATGAAGAAATTATGCCAATGATTAAATGTATATCCATTATCATTTTTGTATATTTAATTTTTACAATTTTAGCAGCATATTTGCTTTAAGGTAATAGAAGTAAAGAAATTGTTTTAATGTTTTAATGATCTTTTTCAAAAATTTCTAAAATATTCTTTAAAATAATAAATTTGAAAGGCAAAATGAATAACATGATAACTATTGTACTGTATTGAAGACTATTAATAAAAATGACTTGTTTTCAGGACATCACGTTTATTTGCGCACATCTTATCAAACATAAATTCATGACACAATTTTACACAAGCATCACTTTTTCCACGTTCGTCTTTACCTCTTGGAACCAAACTCAATTCTATTTTTCATATATGTTGCCAGTTAATTATCTAAAATCAAAACTATGATCAGGTGTTGCCAAAAAATATATCTTGATAAAGAATATTGAAAAAGGTATCACTTTAAGTTTAAATCGTCTGCTTTTAAAAGTGGAATATGTAATATCTTAAATAAAGTATCACATTAGATTAAATCATTTGCCTTTAAAAGTCGAACAGATAATATCTTAACAAAAAGTATCACATTAAGGTTAAATCGTTTGCTTTTAAAAATTGAATATATCACACTATCATGCATCTTGTGTGGCTACAATGAGGCTTACTTTTTGGGAAATGACCAGTGGCTGAAAATTAATTGGACACTATTTGCTCTAAAAAGAGATGGGTTAAATCAAGCAAACACACACAAAAATTAAACAATTTCAAAATGAACGATTTTTCTCTTTTTTCTATATAAATGAACGTATTCAGAATAAAGAGATACGCCAAACGATTATTTAGACTTTAAATAACTTATGATGATTGCTATCGCAAGATATATATGAAAAACCCTCTGCTGTAATTAAAGAAATATCATCTGTATTTGATCCTCCTTCATAATTGCTATGTTATATTTAACAATTAATAAATAATCAATCAATCCATTTAACTTGCTGTAGCCCCCATTATTCTTAAGACCTGAAGTAGAGCCAGGTTTTGAAGTCGTGATAAAACTCGATCATCCCTTTTTTATGCAGATCTATTGAATGCTATTACCCAGATTATTATTATTATTATTATAAGGAATTATCTTCAAAATTATTTTGTTATTTAAAAATAAAAATAAATGGATCCAACAAAAAAATATATCAACAAACTAATTAAATGATATAAATAAAGTTTCAGTTTTATAAATCGTGAAGTTAAAAAAAATAATAAAACATTTTTACAAAGCTGGTGAAAAATATCTAAAAGGGAACATAATCTGTTCTTAGGCATATCTAATGTATTGAAAGTATTTCATTCCCTTAAAATAATTTTGGTATTAAATAGTCTAGTAAGAAGTTAAAAACTACATGATTCGTTTCTTTCTGTACATAGAAAAAGAAAATCAGAACCAAAGATATTACAAACATATGAGGATATCGAAACAAAAAAAGGTAATTCCTCTAGTATAAATTTCTGTTTATATATATAATACAAAACTTATGTATCAATAGACGTGTTAAAAATTATTTTACATTTTATATAAATTTCATTTCAATCCAATAAGAGTGATAAGAAAAATTTAATTTTTTTAAAAAAAATTTATTTTAATATTAAACATTAAGTTTTTAATATAAATCATTTTAGCGAATAATTTCAACAAATCACTTCTTAACTTACGACACCAGTTTTCCTAATAATATGTTCCAAGTTAAAATTAATTTTTTTTATAATATATAAGCTTGATTTTCAAAAATATATTTATTCAAAAGTTTGCATTTAATGACCTTAGAGACGACAAGTAGCTTTAAGGCTTCCTATTTCTGGTTTAGATTAAATCACTTTTAAAACTTTTACATTCTGCTTGCTTATTCTACCTTAAATAATGGATGATATATTATGATTCATTTTGTTTGAACCTGCGTCTGGTGGAATTAGTGGTACGGTTGAACAAATCATAAATATCTGATGTTATATGCCAAGAATTAAAGACACAGTAAAAGAAATACGCCAGCGTAAGAATTTTTAAAGACACAAAATGTCTAATCCTTCACTTGTATTTCCAATCATCGTTCAAAATCAATCACGGAAATAGTACTTTTAGATAAAATCAATGAAAGTAGTACCGATTACTTATCACTTCTTTTTTGCATATGAGCGGATTAAACAAACCTTTCAAGAAGCGACAACTTAAAAATGCAGTTTTAAAATCACTCGAGGCCAAATGAAAAGGTTATATTAAAACAGAACGCTAGATTTTTTTTATCTTCTTAAATCCGTCCATGAAATTTAAAAACACGATACAGACGCCAATTGGCGCCTATTTATCTGGATATAGCACCGTTTTAAACTCCTCAGACTTTCGTGCTCCTTCTCAAAGAATACAGTTGTAATAATAGTTACTCTTATCTGATATGGCGATGAAGATTTAGTCGCCAATTAAGGACTATTTAATTACTTTTAAAAATAAAATATTCATTTTTTTAAAAACAGATTACAATCTTCTTTACTAATTAAAAGGAATTTAATAAATGATAATCTGATTTTCCTAAGAAATTTATACTCTCATTACTTGTTAATTTTAATTCAATAAGCAATCGAACTTTTAATTGTACTTGTTCTTAATAGTTTTCACAAGAAAACAATACATAACATGACACTGAGAACTTTGTATCATATTTTTGTTCATATGCCTATCTGTTAATGCATCGGCTTCTTCGGTAGCAAAATTTTTAAGAAAAGCGATGAATTAAAGATCACTTTTTTCTGCTCACTCTGACATGTTTTTTTTCTTCAAGTACATCATACAAATATTTCAAGAATTATTAACATAAAAAATATATTAAACATTTAAAAAAATTAACTGTTAAAAATGATACTAGATTTTTAAAACACTTCTCACTAATGTTTATTGCTCTTTCTTTGTCAGCAATTGTTAAAGAAGTTGAACAAATATACATGTATAATTAGTTTAATAAATGAAAAATGAACAATATACTAAAGTATTTTTAATTGATCTAATATGAAATAATATATCTCCAAGTATTCCAATAAGGGAGTAAATCAGTTTATTTTTTAAAAATATTCATATCATATTTCGTACTAAACCAGTATACTGGTCGGAGTGTCATGTAAGTTTTTCCTGAATTTAAGTCGTGATAAATTATGAACAATTTAAAAATTGTATTAAAATTAAATAATTGAATTAATATATATATATATATATATATATATATAGAGAGAGAGAGAGAGAGAGAGAGAGAGAGAGAGAGACTGTTTTAAGTCTCAAATGTTAATATGTTAATAGACCTATTGAAGGAAGAAAGTATTCAACGGTTAAATTATAAATGCAATGCTAGAGTGAAATTATTACAACTGGATTTTTTGTGTGAGGATATCAATTTGCAGCATCTTGAAGCAAAATTTCCTGAACTTAAAAGATCGCTTGAATATTAAAATGTAACAAAATGAAGAATAAATTTATTTTTAAAATTTTCTTCCATAAGATAAAATCATCTTTACAGTTAAAAAAAAACTTTCTAAAAGTATAATTTTCCATTATTGTATAAATCACACTAAAAATATGAACTCTTGTCACTTGGTAGTACTTATAATTTTCAAAAAAAAAAGGAAGAAAAATCACTTACCTTTTTCTGTTATATTAAAATTCGATTCGTCAGCAAAACTGAACTTATCTTTCAAAACTTCAAAGTTTGTCTATAAAAAGATATTTAGTAGGAATAAAACTCTTATAATTCATTGAAGTAATAAAAACTTTCAGCCAAACTCATGGTAATCAAAAATAAAGGAAGCAATTGCTGCATTATTATAACAGAACCAGCTTGTCATATCAGAACAAAATAGTTTCAAAGCGCTTTCCTCTAAAAGTGACAGATCAAGCATTTGATATTCCAGTTCGAATTCCTTTATTTTTATTTTGAGTCAACTACGTTTCAAATGATTTAAACCGTTTTGCTTAGTAGCTTAGAAGTGATGAAAACGAACATCTATAATACCATCATCGGTAAATTCTTACGTGGATTAAATATTTTTATTTCCCTTCTATTTTTTAACGGATCATTTCATTTAAGGATAATGCAAGTTAACTTTCTTCTTAAGGTTAATTATTCATACAAGCATCAAATCAGATCGTGAAAAAGGTTTTAGCCTAAGGTGAAGTTCAAATTGTAAAGCTAGTTTGTATCATGAATCGTTGTCAAAGTGATTTTATTAGTTTAAGGTCTACTGAGGATTAAAAAGAGCGAAAAGACATTTTAAAGGGAGAAAAAAAAAGAAAAATAACTCTTTTGGAAGAAAAATAGAAATATTAGTTATTAGACATTTTAAGAATACATTTTCACGCACACTTGAATTACATATAATGCTAAATTTAGAGACATATTACAAGAAATATTTTCAAAAAACGGGTA
This sequence comes from Nephila pilipes, assembly GCA_019974015.1. Taxonomy (NCBI): domain Eukaryota; kingdom Metazoa; phylum Arthropoda; class Arachnida; order Araneae; family Nephilidae; genus Nephila; species Nephila pilipes. Next base: position 812,953 of record BMAW01092618.1, on the reverse strand, counting down.
GGGCGAGTAAAAATGTTCCTCCAAATAGTTAAGTACAGAAAAAAAATGTATGGGAAAACGCAAGAATGGGACAACACACTAAACAACAAAATTGAATAAAAATTTTAGACTACATAAAATTCGCGTGCACGTAATTAAACCTAAGCATTTCAAAAACACCAAACAATGAGGAACATTGATAGAATAGATCATAAAAAACACTTTATTAACTATTAAAGGCCGAAACTTTCAGATATTTCGGGTCCCTAACCACACTTTATAATCAATTTATAAGAGATAATAAACTACGAAGGAAATTTTAGAGTCCCTAATCTGTGCAAACCAGTTTATAATAAGCACAATTAGTGGTGATTTGAAATATCGAGATTATTTAAGTGCTTGTAATCTCTAGATTTATTGGGACGATATATAATCACAAAGCACGTTTTAAAATTTGTACATATTTTAAAATAGTTTTATTAAAGGAAGAAAAATATGTATCAGTATTTTAGACTTCTATTCAAACAATGACATGATTCGAATGCAGTTAGTTGCAAATTAAAAATGTAGCCATTTTAACTTTTTTCTCTTATTTGAAAAAATATTTTTCTCATTCAAGCTTTCGTATATTTTTGTTAGCATTTTTGCTGTTGAATTGAGGAATGCCCAACAATTTTATCAATGATTGCAACTTATATTCAGTTAAGATTTATACGCATTTTATTATCAATCTCTAGGATTTTTGTTAACACACACACACATACATACACGAGAATATTTCAATGTGTGCGACTTGAGCCTGAAATAAGCAAGAGAGAGAGAGAGAGATTTTTCAACAGATTTTGAAGGTCATCATAAGTTATCAGCCAAGGTCAGTTGATTGCTTTGTGTCAAAAGCATGCCCACATCAAAACATTCGAAGTTTTCTTCTTAGAAGTTTATGAAATGCATAACGATCATCATGTGTGGTATAGAAAATCAATTTCCTTGAAATATTCATTTTGTCACACACTCCAACCATACATTAAAGCTATTATTATCAAACATCAAGTAGAAACTCTTGTTTTTTTTCCAAGAATCTGTTCTGTTTAGTTTGTAATAATGGACGTAACAAAATAGCGTGGAAGCAGGTGTTTCAAGATTGGACTGGCAGAGTGTAGCCTCGATCATTTTGTTTGTTAGATTTTTTATGGGATATAACTGGCGCAGAAGAAAACAGAAGGGTGAAGATAAATTAATTTTGGAAAGGTGTATTTTTCAAATTTACCTAGAACATTCCATTACATTTTAAATCTATGATTGTGAGAGGAATTCCGTAAAGAAAAGAGCACTCTTATCATCTGTCTTCAGAATTTCAAATTTAATCAATTTATTCCTTTATTGCTTATTAGTAGTATCGATAAGAAATAATTGTAACTCAAAAGTCACTTAAAGTTTTGTGGAATTTTTTAAACTTTTTGAAAATTATTTGAATTATATATATTTCAAATTAAATATTACTTGTCTGTGTGCGTATAAAAGTGCTAATTTTCTTTAAATAACTATTTTTCAGATCATCAAATGTTTACATAATTTTCCTTCACCTTTGAGGTTATTTCTTTCAAATTGTTTATTTTTAAAAATGCCTTTTGTACAATTTTAAATCTAACCTCTCTATTTTCCATTTAATATTTTTTTCTCACAATCATAGCATTTATTACGATTTCCAATACATTACTAGCATTAACCATTTTCAGCTTCTACACATTGTAAAGTTATAAAACAAATGAGTTACTGATGTTTCCTCTCCTGCGTATCAAATAAAACGTTAACAACGAGTTCTTAGACGTTTTCAAGTTAAATCTAAGTACGAAATTTCATGAATTATATTAATAACGATTCAAATCTTGATGTTTACATTCCAATTATTCTGGTAAACAAAACCTAATCTTAGTAAATTCTTGCTAATTTATATACATTTGAATCTATCTAGGAAAAAGCCCATACTTTTCATTCTCAAAATTGTTTCATTTTAAATATGAAAAAAGTAATTAATGGAAGCAAACAACCTTTTAAAATATGTTCTAAAATATCAAAACTTATATCTGAGTTGGTTTAAAAATAAATTTGTTGCTTTTGATCTCAAAAATCTAATATATATATATATATATATATATATATATATATATAATAACCCCTCTAATAATCCAGCATTTCATTTATCTGGACCTGCCAGGATTCCTGCGTATAATCGATCCATATGCTGACCGATTATAGAAAATTTTATTTTATGCCTTCTAATTCAACAGAATAATGTAAGACTTCAATACAAAACAGTACATTTTATTGTAGTTTTAGTTATTTCGCCTGTTTAATGCTTTTATCTGTGTGTACTGTATTAAATTTCAAACAATAGTATATAACTTTTTCTATTTAAATGCGATATTATTAGAGATATTTCAGTGTTTCGGCGGTGTTCTGATCCGATATCAGCAGGAGCGAGTACTGTATGTGTATATACGGGTTGCTCGGCAATACAGGTTCCCCCTCTCTTAACTTCCGAATGGCTGCTGCTATAGTCAAAAAGGATTGTTACGTATAATAAAATGTCTATGTGCTATATTCTAGATGAGACCACTGGTGGAAAATTGCGAGTTAGTGCTTCTATCTCGAAAACGGTGCGAAATTTGGAGAAAAAGTGAATTACAATGTTGTAGAACATTTTTGATTTCGAGTACAAAAAGACATCTAGTGGACATTATTGATAAAAATAGAACTCTTAAAACTCGCATTTGTTTTTTCGCGATATCCTACACTGTTCGTGACGAAACAAACAGCTAGTTATCGGAAGAAACCTTTATTCTTTTATCTTCAAACTTTTCACTAACAGTCACAATGCACATCAAGATTCTTGTTCGAAATTCACGTTTTTTACATCATTCTTAAAAGAAATATGAGTTTTTTTTAATAATAAGATTAATAAACAGCTTGAAGGTATACCACAAGATGGTTCCTGAAGTAATTGCTTAGACAATATTTATCTATATTTTTATAACAATATTTTTTTTTACATTAATACCTTTTATAAAATTTACATTTATTGATAATGCTATTTTCTTTCAAGTTAATAATAATAATGATATAAAAACTTTCTTAATTTTTATCAAGGATATTTAAATTTACTGGGAACTAATATTAATTTTAATGAAGAATAATATTTAGGTATTTCTTTAAAACTGGCAGATACTAAAATTTCGTCAAAAAAATATGATAAAAGGGACTTTTCTTCTTCAGGATTCATAATGTTCCCTTATTTGGGAGTTCTGTAAATCTTAATATTTCTGGAAATATATAATTTGTAACAAATTAATTGCAGAATATCAGACTTATGTCCAACCCACAAGATATTTACATTAATCTAAAAAAATTCTTTTGAATTTTATTAAGAGTAATTTGATATATTATAATCGTGACTTTTAGTTTTTCTTTGGTTTGGTTTATAAAATCTTTTTTAAATCTGGTTTTATATTCTTTTTAAATTTTTTTTCTCTTTTATTTTGTCTTCAATTTTTTAATTTCCTTTTATTCTATTTTTCCAATTTTGCTATTTTTCAATATCTTTCAAAATTGTTTTCCATTAATTTTATTTCTCTCTGATAGAGAGCATTATTACGTTTCTAGTTTTAATATGGTGGGAAAATATTGGCATGTTAATGTTAAATAAAATTTTATTATTTCAAGGCATTTTTCTCATGTTTGTTCCAGGTAATTATCAATTTATTAATTGCATTTTCAAAAATATTGTAAAATTAGTACCTCGTTTTCTCGATAGACTGCACCACGAATCGGCGTCATGAGTTAGCTCATGCAGCACCCTCTATTTTAGAACAAAACCGAGCAGCGCAACACTGCTCAACTCAGCTCGTCACTTCTCTTCGCTCTCTCTTCGGCATTTAGCCCGTCAACTCTCTTCCCTCAGCAGAGCTAGATCTCGGTTTCACTCTTGATGTTAACGTTCTAAATGTACTACTCTGAACGCCAGCATTCGTTCCAACGTCCGTTGTCGAAATGCCACGAATTCTAAATGCTATAGTTCATCATGATGAACTAGCTCGTTAAAGAAAATCAAACTGTACGTAGCCCTGTTGTAAATACTATTCTTTCACCTCTTCGGAAATAAATAGAACAATTCAAATACTAGCTTCATCCTTGAATTGGTACATACACCGTAGAACTCGGAACAAAAGTTTATCCTAGACACCAGCCTACCGCATAAAAGCAAACTATGGGAAACAGCGGAGACTCTTTTATATATATATATATATATATATATATATATATATATATATATATATATATATATAT
>BMAW01092618.1:795287-808620 GCA_019974015.1 Nephila pilipes | reverse complement strand
TAATATTCACTTCTTATTTGTTTCTTATATTGCAAAAAGTATATTTGAGTTTCTTACGTTTTACAACATTCTGCGGGATTGTCTCAAAATATTTATTTTCTATAATGTTTTAGGTCAATGCTGCAAGAAACTTTTTGTTTCATAATTCTAGTTCACTAAGAACAGAAAATCATTAATACGAGCTGCTTAATCCGATGTCGACTCCACGCAAGATTTAAAGAAAACAATGCTTTGTATGACTGATAATCATCAAATAATGCCATAGACTTAGAGAAATGTGAATACTCGTATTATGACAGTGAAATACTTTTAGTCTTAGTAAGAAAGCAAAAAAATGCAAAGGCATTACGAGAAATACTAAAAGTATCTGAGACAATATAGAATGCAGACGTTACAAAAGAGTTCATTACTTTTCTCTGCCATTTGAATCGTACGTAAAAAAAAAAGAAATTCTCTTCAGTTGAAATCCAATGATCACCGGTGTAAAAGAAAAGAATAGGGGATTTAAGTAATAGACGATTTTATCAGTCATTTGAAAATAATCTCAGCTGAAATATTAGATAATCTTTTCTACTACACATAAAAAATTACATTACAGAAACAAAATAAATGATAACCATGTTTAAGTGTATGAGCGTATTGAATATTTACTATTGTAATATAAATTAGGTACTTTTTATTTTGCATTAAAAAAGAGAAATTTGCTTATAGATTATCATTTGCAAAATAATAATTTAAAGAGTATATGTATTCATTTATTAAGGATATGACTAAATGTTTGTTGCATAAATATAAGTTGAAACATAATATTTTAGAGCCTCAAAAAATTGAGCAATGTACAATTAAATTTAGGAATAAATCTTTTGATAAGATAAATTTTAATAAGCTTTTTAATAAATATAAGAAATTAATTCCTATAAAAATCTTAATATTAAAAAAGACTTTTAAATATAATACAAATGGGTCGTATTTTATTTAATAATAATTACATAGACTTAGAAATAATGATATATAGTATCTTAATGAAGAATATCAATATGTTATTGCAAAATATTTAGGTAATGTTGTTAGTAATAGTCAGAAAGAAATTTCTAACTGAACTATCACATTTTATGAGAAAATTAGTATTAGTATAAATAAGATTAATTTACCTCACATTTTTAATTCCAAAAATTCATGTAACTCCTATTAAATTTAGAACTGTTACTAATGGACGGAATACTTATTTAAATTTAGCTGGTAAAACATTGTAAAATATTCTGCAAAATATTGTAGATTATTTGAATAAAACTTCTACTACTGAAAATAGTGTTGGTACAGTTGAATATGATAAAAATAAACAGATTTATGCGAAATATAGTTATGATTTTACAGATCTTTTTAACTTAATCGGAATAGATAATCTTATTAATGTCTCAAAAGAAATTTTATAAGAAATTTAATATGATAAGATTTCTTTCACTCATTATCATTTTCTCTCATCAAATTCAACAAGATTATAATTTTTTTTAAAAAAAAATTAGCTTTTATATTGAATTTCGCTTATTATAATTAAACATATTAAACTCATAGCATTGTAATGCAAATAATTTTTAAAGATTAGAGGTTCATTTAAAAAAACTTAAGAAAATTACCGTTTTAAAAATAAATTGCATTTTAAATACATTCAGATTTTAATTAGCTTCATTTAATCCGCTGATATGTAAAAAAAAAATACGTTCATTTATATAAATTAGGGATTTTTAATAGAAAGAATATTTAACTCTCTATTTCTTAAAAGTCTCTTTTACTTTTCTGTTTATAAAACGAGAATACGAACTTTCCAAATCTTGACAGTTAAACTCTTAAAAACTTATAAATATCTATCAATTTTTTCTGTGCTTCAAACTAGAAGTTTTAAGAATGAGACATTGTGAGAAAACTATATAATTAAAATAAAAATTACGTTTACTGAACCGCACAAAATATACACATATGGCTGAGTGCTCATTTTCTGCTTCATTCCACAGCTATTTTCTTCTGTTCTTGCTCATATTTAAAGAGAAAAATATCTTTTGTTTTCCTTCTTTTATTTTTATTGTTACTTATTTCAGTTTTCAGTATAGACTTATAATTTTACACTACTGGCCATTGAAATTACTACATCGGTAAGAAATGCAAATTAAAAAAAAATGATACTTATTGGAGAAATATATTATACAAAAAATAACAAATGATTAAATTTTCAAGAAATTTCGAAGCATAGGTCCTGAGAAATCATTACCCAGAATAAAAACATCTGGCAGCAGTAAAAGCTCTTATATGCTAAGGCATTGAGTCAAACAGAGATCGGATGGCATGTTCAAGTACAGCTGCTTCAACAGCTTCAACACTGTGCCAAAGTTCATCGACTTTGGGGACTAGCGTATGGTCATGAGCCAGTCACTCGGCAGCCATAGACCAGACGTTTTCTATCGGTGAAAGATCTGGAGAACGTGTTGGCCGGACAGCATTGAGGTATTTCCTGTATCAAGGAAAGTATGTACGATACTGGCAACATCCGGTAGTGCTTTATCCTGCTGAAAAGTAACATTTTGCAGGGCTTGAAGAAAGGGTAGAACTATGGACCTTAACACGTCAGAAATGTAACCACCATTGTTCAAAGTGGAATCAATGCAAAAAAAGAGGTAACCGAGACGTGTACTCAGTGGTATCCTATGCTGTCTCCTAATGGTTTGGAGATATAATAAAACGAGTTTCTTTATTTAAAACTTAATAAATCTTTTTTTTCAGGGACTAAAAGCCTTATAGTGCTCCTAGAGAGGCTTACTGTTGCTGCTCCCTCGTTATTGAGCCTTCCACCCTATGAACGAAACATTCTATTTCCCTTTTCTTAGGAACGGAATTTCTATCGCCGCATAGCGGAGACTTCTGAATATTACCACTGGAGGAAGGGGGGAGGAACACTGCAGCATCCCATGCCATCACATTAAGTGATAGGTTTGTCAGGAATGTACATTGGTAATGGGAGTTCTCCACGAATGCCACCTAACGCCAATGCGAATATCATGTTTAGGAATGGAGATCAAAAGAACAACCTGATCTTTCGAACCAGTTTATTTGAGAGAGCGAGAACACCCGATTCAGTGATTCGCCAGAAACCTGCTTTTTCTGTTTCGAATTGTTGAGAGACGTCTTATCCTCGCTGCCTTCTCAGGTGTATAGCCTTCTATAATACGACGTGTTACAAAAGGCTATACATTGTCTGAGAATCCAAAATATATTACCAGAATTTTAACCGAAGCCTACTTTCCTCTGGAAGCAAGCAAATAGGCGCCGAAACAATTCCTTTACCAGCTGCCGAATTTCCCTATCGACGAGCATTTCTAAAGACACCCACCCCCGCCCCTCTCTATCACAGTTCCTCGAACCGACCCCTTAACCGATGAGCATAATGATGAGCCTCTGTTAGAGTTCACTACTGCGAGAATGTAATAAGAACGAAAGGACTTGATAGAATGACTCCATGGGAATTAGAGTGAAGATGTAAAAAACTCATCCAAACGAGCTCTTTTTGCAGGTAGGTACAAGACGTGGCAACACAGATTTTCGATCTGGAATACCTGCTTTGGTAGACTTATTACAGGTCTTCTAGAAGACATATCAAAAAAGTTTGAGGAACGGTAAAGATTCAGGTAAACGATTGTGAATTGGAATGAGCGCACTGACCGGTAGGTCTTCAATTCTTTTGTCCGTTTCGTACTCGATTTTCAAACACAAATGGGATCAAAAACTGTTAATTGTTTTACATTTATTGCATTCTTTTATTTTTAATCTAATTTATTTTGTTATTTTTAAGCTCATGAATCGATTCTAAAATTCTCACATTTTTATTAGACATTAATTAGAACGCGAAAAAAAAAAACATTTCTACGATGTAGGAGTACATACAGGGTGGTTATAATTAAAGTGACTTTATTCAGACCCCTCTAGAACCCGTCCGACTTATTGAATTTTGATGAAGCTTGGTATATACGTTACATGGACTATGGACAAACGACTTCTGCAATAATACAATAATACAATACTTCAAATTTTGAACACCAGGGGGATTTGTGGCGCCTAAAGAAGGACAAAAAATCTACCAGAATCAATAAAATTTATTCAGTTACAGAAAGCGCTCAACGTGTGCTGTATTGACATCAATTACGTGTTAAAAGTTTATTATAATGTGCTCAATCGTAGCTCGAAGGAACTCTAGAGGGATTCCAGCAACATGGCGTATAATGCAGGCTTTCAACTCAGATAAAGTCTTAATTCTTCTCCATAAATATGGTCTTTTAGAAATTCCCACAGTCAGAAATCTCAGGGATTTAAGTTGGGTAAACGAGGAGGCCAGGCATCCGGAAAAGCTTTGGATATTACACGATTCTCACCAAAGTTAGCTCGAAGCAGTCCTTTGATTTGGAGCCTAATGTAGGGAGTTGCTCCCACTTGCATTAAGATAGTGTTCTGCGATAATTGCCGTTCCTGTAAAGCAAGAATGACATGCTGTCGAAAGAGTTCATTGTATCATGCACTCGTGACAGAGCCCGTTTTAGGACCATGAGGAATGAGAGTTTCAAAGAAAAAGGATAAAATCAGCAATAAATTCACACCATGCAGTCACGTAATAAGAATGCATTGGTTATTGGTGCGGGAAATTTGGAGGTGAAACACCACATTCGTGTCAATTTTGATTATTCACAGCTCCATCTAAAGAAAAGTGCGCCTCATCTGACCTAAGAATCTTCCAAGGCCACGCTTTATCAGTTTCCGTTCCTGCCAAATATTGGCAAGTAAAATTAGAGCATGTTTGGTGGTCTTAAGGTTGCAGGATATAGATTCCATTTTAAAATGGATCACAGAATTTTTCATACTGTTGACCACGGAATCGCCAACTCTCATGACATCAATCGAGCACTTACAAAAGAATTGATGAAACTAGAGGCTCTTTCAACTACAGCAGAAGCAACTTCTTCGACAGTTTATTCGCAACCAGGCTCCACCCACTTACTGGTAGTACACCCAAGTCTCCAGTCTCTTCAAATTTCATAATCATTGCCTTCAAACCATTCTTAGGCATGGACCCTTTTCGCAATCCCTTTAAAAGACGACATTCACGCAGTGCAGCTAAGCTATTGTTGCCGTTCTGATAAAACAATTTCACCAGTACAGCTCGATCTTTCTTTTGTAAGGGTATGATTAACGATGTCAAAAGGCATGAAGAATATTTTCTAGCTCTGACTGCAAGTCTTTTTATATGTTTCACTAATTTGTATAAGAAATTTTTAAATCCCTCATCCGGTGGTCAAACTTTGAACTATTTTTATAGAAGAAATCTTTTCTCCATGGTCCATAAATGTATATACCAAGTTTCACCGAAATCCGATAAGCAGAACGTGTTCTGCAGGGATCTAATTAGAATCATTTAATTATAAACACCCTGTATAATACATAACACAAATTTACTTATGCATTTATAATTCTCTCAAAGAATATCTTTTATAGTCAAACATGTATTTTAGAGCTTTTTATAAATTTAAGACTAACTCTCTCTCTCTAAGACGTTTTGTTACAGCAGGTTTATATATACATACAATGGGTTGTTAATATCGATGCAAAATCAATTTAATATATTGATGAATTGGATCAAATCTAAGAATAATTCCCAGAGAATTTTTTATGAATATTTTCTCATTATATTTTGATTCTTATTATTGTATAATATGAAAGCAACTAAGATTAAAATATAAATTTAAATGTTTAATATATGTAATGTGTCCCCTTATTAATTTGCTGCTTTTACTATATATATAGTAAGTAATTAAATAAGTTTATGCGCGTAGAGTTTAATTTTTTAGAGACTCTGCAAACTAAAATAAAACATATTTATATATTATTTTTGTGTTTTATCAAGAGTATATTATCTTACACATTGCATATGAAAGCATTAAAAGCTGATTTTTTTCTATAAAAATATTAAGTGCAATTCGCTAAAATTCATAATACATTATATGATATAAAACGATAACAAATTCTTTTTTACTAGCATTTACTTCAATTTATTTATTTGGAATATGTAATGAATATTCTGAAAAATTTCCAAAGATAGTTTATTTGCACTACCTGCAGTTAAAATTAGAAAATAATATTTAGTTAGCATTAATTTAATAAAAATGGGATTTTTCTCCCTAAAATTCAACCTATTTCATATTTCCCAAAATGTGTAAATTAATAATATGCAGTAATTATATAGTGTTAAATTCATTAGAGTATATTTGAGGTTTTGTTTGAGGAATCTGAAGAACAAGTGGATCAAAGAACAATTCATTAAAAATAAATAAGAATAGTTCATCCAAAAGAACAGAAATTCCCATCTCTAATCATGATACTGTAAACAGAATCTGAATTCATCTGGAAAAACAACATCACGCCATTGTTTCGTCCAAATTCATTGTTGATCACACAATTGTAAGTTCTCTTGCCTATAATGTAGTGTCAAGGCTAGCTGAAGCCATGGCCGCCGAGATGAAAGACCCTGTTGCAAACGTCGTCGAACTATTCTTGCAAATGATCCAATTTCTTGACTCAGGACTAGTGACGTGGCTGTACGATCCATTAAAGTTCTGCGGATAGCTTATCTGTCATCTCGACTTGTAGTGATAGCGAACCGTTGAGATCCAGCACGTAATTCCGTATGACTATACTGAACCCATCGATTCTATATTCTGCACGCAATCATGGGATCTCGACCGATGCAAGCAGAAATGCTGCGATACGATAAATCGCAATCCCGGTAGGGTACAATTCGTCCTCTATCAAAGTCAGAAACGAACTGGTAAGTATTTCTCCTTTTTTCAAGCGGCACGCACAACAACTTTTCACCATGAGATAAAGTTAAAATGTAATTTGTATTTCAGAATCCTAATTTACTAGAATGTACAATTTCTTCATTTAAACACGTTGTAGGTGTCGTTACCGGCGTCTGCTTTACATTAAGCATTGAAAAGCTTAATTAAAATTAAATTAAATTTTAAATTAAAGCTAAATTAAAGCTAATCATTTGCATTTCACAGCATCTTCCTGTCATGTAAGTTTCTCTCTCTCACTCCTATGTTGAATACGAAAATAACCATCTGTCTTTTACCTGTCAGTTTCCTCAAACGAATTGTAGCCGCGTAACCTAGTGGTCATAATCGCGAATCCGCGGCAGGTGCTGTTTCCGTCGAGTCGTAAGTTCGAGTTCCGATGCCAATAAAGACTTACCAAGTAGCAAGCTGATGCGCGTTAAATCTGTCGGATCCATGTCTTCCCGTCAGCATGATTCGGAAGTTTGAAGAGGGAGGTGTCAGATCAAGTATAGTCTTCGTAATTTGACCGAAGTTCAAAATTACGAGGTCCGTTGTCAATATAGCACTCATGTTGCTTCTAAGTGTGACGTTACTAAAATAAATAAACAAGAAAAAAGCGGGGGAGTGACATAAAATATGTCTAAGACTTTAAGTTTCATCAAAACGTTTTGAATCCTGATTTAAATCTGAATTAACTCATTTTTTTAATTCTTCTACACTATGCAAGAACAAAAGGAATAGTTATTTTTATTCCATTATTTTTAGCGTAACTGAATAAAAATAGTATTACAGTTAGTCATTCAAGAAGAACTAATATATCGATTAAATAGGTTCATTAACTTATCTAGCATTATTAAATTACTTCTAAAAAGAAATTTTCTAATTTTTTGTATTGATTTTCATGCAGAGATACTTAAATAGAGAATGCACTACATATCCTACAAGATAAATTTCAGTCGAGTTCGCTTATATGTTGCCCATATATTCCAGAGCACAGTTATATAGGAGGATTTAATTCTTCATGGAAACTGAAAACTGAAAAACGTTCAATGCTTTTTTTTATTCACTTACACTCGTTTAGGAAAATGTTTCTAATTTTACCTTATACTTAAAAACCTTTTTTTTCTTCTTTTTTTTTTTTCAATATGACATAAGGTGCTTTTTAATTAATTTCATTGCAGTAAGAAATAAACAGATTTTTTTGTATTTTCCTTTTTTAGTGTCACTTTATAAGATATACAGAGAGTTAAAATTATAAATTGTGTGTATATAATACAATCGGTGCATTCGAAATCGTATAATATCTCTTTTAAATGTACCTCTAACGGTATTGGAGATAATTGAATTAATTTTTAAATTGGCGGGTTTCTAGCCATTGAGAATCTAAATATTTAAAAATTTGTTGTGTTACGACTGACTTTTTCCATATTTATTTTTAAAAGTTCCTATTTTTTAATATTGTTTTCTTTCATTTTATGTTATTATTATTATTAGCACTTTTTTTAGAATTGGAAAATAACTAAGCGTTGTGCTATAGTCAAACGGTCGCTGAAAGTGGTAGTCGTTTCCCCAAGTTGCTTCTGAAAATGTCACCTTTCTTGGACGGTGGTACAGATAGCTCGGTCGCGGTAGCCTAGTGGCCATGGTTTCGGATTCGTGACCGAAGGTTTTCGTTCAGTCGCGGGTTCGATCCTTGGCTACCAAAGACCCGCCGTGTAGCCGGGGTTGATGCACATTAAATCTGTCCGGGCCCAAAATTCTCCTATGGAGTGGTGTGGAAGTTAGGAGAGGGGGGTACCAGCGTCCTCGTCACTTGACCGAGGCTCAAAATTGCAAGGTCCGTTGCGAATAGCCCTCGTGTTGCTTCTTGTGCGACATTAATAAAAACTAAACTAAACTAAAGGTACAGATAGCTCGTTCGCTTTGAAACGATAGCTGTTAAAGAATTATTGAGGTACATTAGTGTAACATTTTCAGCAATTGTAACTGACCCTTTTAAGCAATTCAGTAAACTTAGTTTGTAAAATATTATATTAAAATATCTAAATAAATGCAAGTAATTTGAAACATTGAAATGTTATATTTACCTAAAACTCTTTTTGTGTGTGATACGCTGTAAAAATGTAATTATTTATCATATACACATCATTATAAAACTTATTTATCAGAATTATCTAGCTTCCGCTTTTTAGTCGTTTCTGTAACGAATTCCATGCCAAATTACACAAGAAAAATAACTAGACCAAGAACAATTATATCGGTAACATTTTCCCTCATTATGCAAAAATTTTCCCAGTATCCGTATTGACATCTGAATGCTATCAAACTAACTAAATTTTGCCAACAGGTACCGTTTGTAACATAAACAACGCAGGATAATACACGCGGATGAATTCAGCTTGTCAACGCTCATTGGGGAAAAGCTCAGGGGTGCGAGTAGAGATCGGCTACAACCATTTGTGTCGAAATACTTCGGACGAGCTGAACTCATATGCACGCATTATGGTGCACTTATCGAATGCGAGCTGGGCTCGCCCATAACCATCAAAGGGTTAAATTGTTTATTGGTGTGTGTGTTTCTTCACATCGTATTTTTTAACACATTTTGGACCATTACATAGAAACCAAACTTTTCTTGATGCAATAATAATTGTAACAGCTTTTAAGGTGTGATTTTTTCTATGATAACTATTTACATAGGGAGCGTGAGGTGAGGCCATTTTTAAGAAAGGAAGGGGAAGGGAGGGGGAGAATGCCAAAATCTTCCCACAAAATGCACATGCTGTTGCTGGCATGTTGTTAATTACACTAAGGTATTAGAGACGGAGCGGGTAAATTTAAACCGCTGTAAAACGGTAAAGAAGACACAAGAGTTAGTACCTCATTTGCCTAACTTCCTCATCCCGCCGCGTTAGAGCTTAGAAATTCAATTCAGACTTCCTGTCTTTTAGTCAGATATCGCAAATTTATCTGTTTTTTCAATTGCAAGAAATCCGGTAAAAATTTTAAGAAAAACCAGTTTTCTCGTAAATTACAGGAAATTCTTTAAATAGTAAACATGAAATAAAAACTCCAAAGACATTTTATTGATTATTGCGTACTATTCGAGAAAATAACTTTTATCTGAACATTAGTATTATTAATAATAATTTTACATTTTTATAAAAAAAAATATATGAATAATACTTTTATGTGAATAATTATTCACAATGAAAAAATTATAAAATGCATAACTATAAACGTGAAATAATTCTCAACATGTGTTAAGAAATAAGCACCTGAGAAACATAACTGATCATACGTTCGTTGGTCTTTAAATGTGGTTTAATTTTTGCACGAAATAATCTTGCTGTAGAAAAAGCTCTTTCAGATTCCAAGACTTGTGGACCTAATAATTACACTAGGTAACACATTTTAACTTTTTTTTTTCTTACACAAGCGTTACTGTGGCTATTTCTTACTAAATTGACTGTGTTGAATACGAAAATAATCATTAAAATGTGGTATACCTTGCACTTTTTCATAGCCTCGAACCAATCATGAGTCAATAATATCAACTATATCCAAAAAAGGGCCATTAAAGAAATGAAGTGAAAAACATTTATATAAAATTTTGTTACAAAATGTAATGAAATTTAAACAAAATTCAAATTGGTTACAAAGTATATTGACATTGAATAAATATTATCTGAATTTTGAATTTCATTACAAGAAAAGATACTTGTTTGTATATAAATTATAGTCGGGCACTTTTCGAATTTCACAAATTTATGTATAGTAATTAAAATGCTAATAAAGCTATTTATCTCTAACTAATAAAAGCACAACAAGGAATTTTATATATACAGAACATTTACTTTTTCCTCTTATGCGGTGTTTCTTCGTTCCTCGAAAGAAACCTAAAAAAATTCACCCATGATATTGGGATCTCACTTCATAGGTAATTTGTCATTAAGCTAGTGTAATCCTTCTCTTTGTTCATCAGTTACAGCTGCTTTATCCGACCAAATGTCCTAATGGGAACCAGTAAGTGTATTTTGAATTACATCCGATATCACAGAATCTCGTAAAATAATGAGTTTACTTATTCTTTATAATTTTCAGCTCTCTCTCTCTCTGCGTGTGTGTGTGTGTGTGTATGTTGTACTTCGTTCAAGTTACGTATTGTAAAAATGGCTTTCATTCTTTCGATCGTGCACTGTATTCAAACGTCGGATCGCTAAGATGAATCTATGAGAAATGTGATTCTTTCGATCCGAAGAAATTTTATGGTGTTTTTACCCTCCATGTTCTCAGTTCGTCAACCCATAAATCCATCAACGTGCTTCGTCTTTAACTCAAAAAGAACCACTTTGCTACCGGATGATCCCTACTCAAACACAAGAAAAATATCAGAGTTCCATCTGTTCATTTAATCATTTCCAACAGAAATTTTCCTCAATTATTTACATAATTATGCTAAGAAAGGACGAAAGTTTTCTTTGCTCAAACTGCCACTATGCAATTCCTCTGCGACAGTCATCAAATCAGATAACCAGGGAACCGATTCTACATTGGAGTTCTGTTTGAAGCTTAACAGAAAAAAACTAATCAACAACGAGTGAAGAAAAATTTTTATAAAACGATAGCTGGTAGAAGTTCTGGGGTAATAACTTCAATTAAATTTGCACTTAGCCGGTTAGGGCATGATCTTTGAACTTCGCAAGGATGGCATTCTCTGACTTGTTCAACTTTCTGAATAGTTGAGGTGCGTCTTGAATTCAGTCTTGTTTAAACTCAGAAAATGATACCTACACCACCAAAACAAAAGAGTTTGTTTTTCAAGTGCACAAATCCGGAACTGAAAAATTAGATAGGTTTATATACGTCTGACTCGTGAACGATTAGATTGATATACGACACCTAAAACCGTGCAAACGTGGTTAATCGATAGTAATAAGGGGCGTTGATGGGAAAGGTCAAATCTAGCTGTCTGTGGGGAGAGTGATCTGCTGAGATATTGAATTCCTTTGGTGATAATCATTTACCTGATTTAAACTCGTATCTTGTTACTTAAGCATTTATATTAAAAATAAAATCACATCAACACTAAATCATAAACAAATAAAATGAAAAGCATCATAATCTCCTTAATCCAATGCTATCCGAAATCTTCCATTATGTTAAATTTTATTTATTTAAAAACAAAACCTTAACGACAACATATAAATTTACAATAAACTTAATTAAGAGAATTTATATCACATTATATAATTAATCCATGGCATAACTATCTTAAATTATATATAAAATTATAAAATCTTCATTGTAACTCATTCACATTTCTTTACTTGAGATTTATACTCTAAGGAATCAACGATTCAACTTTTACTTAGTAGATTTTATAAGGAAAGAATCTTTATAGTCCTTTCAATGTAATTTTCCGATTTCCACAAGTACTAAATATTTTACACAAATCTTTAATGTAAGCTGTTGTACAGTACATACCTAACTATATTCTGCAAAATTTGTTTGACATCTTTCCTAGAATTCAAGGTCGAAAATTTTATAACCAGTTTTCAGCGTGAAAAATGCTAAACCTCATTAAGAAATAAATAAAAAGCAGGAATATTGTAAAAACAATTTCACTGCTTTTCATATTTTCGCACCGTACATCCATTTCTTAAGCTTTTGATGATACTCTGATTGTGAGCGTTAGTAATATTGTTTCTCTTACCACCTCGGGACTTTATATCAATTAAAATTGCTAGTTCTATACCAAAAGTCAGAAGATTAATAAATTAGAGGTAGAAATGAAGATTGAAGTGAAAGTTGAAAGATAAATGATACAAATGAAGATATTGAAAGGAAAATATAATGTAGATGGAGATATGACTTAGATAGAGAAACTCGTTTGTATGGATTAAAATGGTGTTCTATTGTCTGTGAGATTGAAACATTTTCTGTTACAAAGTGTTAGGATCAAGAGTAGCTGTTAGTAAACTATTGAATACAAGTGAACGGATGCCAAAAATTTTATTAGTGATCCTAAGTTGATGATAAGTTAATTTGGAGTTCAGAGAGACGACTTGAACTAGTATCACTGACTATCAATCTATTTTGGATTACTTTTCACGTCTTTCATTGGTGTCAGTCATTGCATATTATAGTAGTATATGTATATATATAAATATCCTACTTAGTATATATATAGATTTGTCAACTTACTAACAATTAATTTATTTTCAATTACTGTGAAACCAGTTCCCTTCTGAGTACCACCAGATGTCCAAACGATCAGAGTCAAGTGATAAGCTCATGCAGCACCACTCTATCCCAGAACAAAACTGAGTGACACTTCGTTTTCATCTTGCCATATTTTCCTTCTCTTCTCTTCATACCCGCGTCAGGAAGTAACTTCAACATATCTGATATGTCAGGTTAGATAAGGCAACCATCTATTATCGATGTGGAAGAACTGC
>BMAW01092618.1:776297-787610 GCA_019974015.1 Nephila pilipes | reverse complement strand
TTACTACCTGTATATATATCATAGTGTAAATACTTTTCACTCTTCATCATCTCTCCTAATAAACAAGTAAAGCTACTGCAAGCTTCATCCTTGAATATCATCAACAACATTACATGGAATCCGAAATTACCCCCCTAGACAACCAGCCCTATGCGTAAGAGCAAACCATCGTAGATTCGGGATGAACAATCTCCATCACCCCACTTTCTACATATATATATATATATATTAAAACATTTGTTCAACATTAATTAAGCAGTCTGAATACAGGGCCGAAATAAGTTTGTTTATTGATTCTAGAAAGAGAGCGTTACGTACTGATGAAAATTGCATAAAATTTCTTTCCAACCAAAATCAAAAGTGGTTAAATAACGTGAAACAAAATGTTACATTTCTCCTGCTCCGGCCACCAAGACCGAAGCGGAAGACCATATGAAGATAGCAGCTGTGAGAAGAGAGGAGATAATAAGAGAGAGAATTTCCTCTTGCCTTGATTTTTATATTAGGGATTTTAAATAAGTGACGTCATAGAACACATGATACAGGATTAGGGATTCTGGGGAACACCAACAAAAGACAGGGACTCTAGTATGGATTATTTTGGCAGATTTACGATCTTGGGAAAAGGGATTAAACAAATATTATGAGCTAATAAATAAAAGATAATTTTGAATGGGATTAGGAAATAAGAATGAATTCTTTACTTTTGAATTAGGGAGAAGGGGATAGAATAGAAAATTAAATTATTTTTGAGAGAAATTATTAAATTAAAGTTAAATCGTTACATATATATATATATATATATATATATATAAGATATGACGCAAGAGCCAAGTAATGAAGGGCAGTCGTCACATAACGACAGTAAAATATATAATCTAAACAGATATTTTTAAAGTTTATTAATACCAACAATGTTTCACATCCAAAGTACACTGAATCAATTATTCCTTGAAAATAATACTAAATTAAAAACACAAAGATGAAATTCTAAAGTAATGCCAAATTTTGAAAATGAGAATAATATTGCGATAATATTTTCTAATTTTTCGAATTTAAACTGTACAATTATTTTGAAAGGGATAAGATTTCATAACATAAAAAAAATGTTTAAAAACGCAGGGTTATTACAATTAAAGTTGAACTTTCAAAACGCTGGAAAAAAAATAACCACTGGTCAGAATGACTGGTATTTCATCTGAGTATACGAAAAGTAATGGGAATTTGTATAGCGAAAGGAGAAAAAAAAGTTCAAATATGAACCGATAGAGGGCACTGTACTAGTCGTAAGAGGCTGATTAAAAGGCGGGAAATATTGTTGTGACCTTTGTTCAAAGCTTATCCGCGACGATAAGGTGATTTTACAGCGAACGGGAAATTTTTTTTTTTTTTTTTTATTGTTGGGTGACTAAAATCATAGAAAATGTAAAAAGCGATGAAACCATCAAGAAAAATAAGTCGTGAATAAGCTGCTAAGTCTAGTCAAGAAATGTTCAATGTGTCGTCCACCGTTTTCTGCCACAAGCTGAAATCGCAAAAAAAACCCCAACAAGTCCCACAACAGATCTTTGTGTGCCAATTGTAATGTTATGAATTTGTTGCATAATGTGTGTTTTCAATTCAGCTAAGTTCGCAATTGGAGCCCCGTACAAACCATGTTTCAGGTAACATAGTTGCGCAAAAGAGATTCTTAACATGTTCCAGTGATTGTACAGATGACAGGACCCAAAGGACCCTTATCCTCGAAAAAGAAAAGACCAATGATAAATGCTGCTGTAAACCCGCACCACACATTGAGAGAATGAAGAGCAGTGCTTACATTAGGAACGAATTCTCTTTTGTCCATTTTCTGCAATTTTAAATATCGAATGATGGTTTCGTCAATCCACAAAATGTTCCATGGTCATACATTGTCCCCTTCTATTCGAGCAAGAAATTGCAGGGAGAAAGCTTTTCATTTTTGCAGGTCAGCAGGAACTGAATATCTAAACATACGTAATTTTGAATGGATAGCATGACAGGATATTTTGTAAAATTTGACGCACCACGCTGACTGGTATGTCTGAAGTTCGGGCGATTCCCCATGAATTGCACATTCCCAAAACACTCTTTAACACTTTCTTTAATGCTGTAGCCACATCCTCTATTGTCGTCGAAGCAATTGATTTCCTTCCTATGTCACATTTCACGTCAAATGAACCCGTCTTTTCGAATTGAATGCAGCCATCAGATCAAAGATGCTGTATAAAGCATTTAATGTCCTGAATATCTTCCATGAAATAGTCGCTGTTCTTATAAATACACTTCACGAGCAGAGTCTTATCCTTTAATGATAAGATTCATGAGTACCTTAGAATAACAGAAATTGCATATTCTCAGCCTTTTTTTGTCACATGTATAAAGTGTAGTGCGCCTATCACGTCTTTTGATTAACATCTTAAAATTCGTATATTTTATACAAGAATTGTGTTTTAGCCTCTAATGGCTAGTACAGTTCCCTCTAACGGTCTATTTTTGAGCTATTTTTTTTTATTTCGCTTAACAAATTTTCATTGCATCACGTATACTCAAATGAAATATCAGATCATTATGACCAGTATTTTTTACAGCCTTCTAAAAGTACAACTTTTAATTATAATTACCCTGTACTTCTTCTTTTGTTTAGAACTTAAGATTTCATGCGATAAGTCATTTTATGATAACTTTTTCCAGACAAAAGTTTTAAAATATTAATGATGATGAAATTTTTGAAATATAATTTATAAGGAACACAGAATATTTTATTCAAAAGTTATATCCTATTTGATGAAGGATTATCGATTATAGTAAATTAATTAAAAACCATTAAATATAAAATAATTGTTGCAGTGATAATGAACGTATTTCATTTGCACACAAACACGAAATCATAAAAATTAAAAAGAGATTATAAATAAATTATCAATAATTATTTCTGTATCTTAGTCAAATTAGAATTACAAAAAGCAGAAACTCTTAAATTATATTTCTTATAAGCAGAGTTAGATAGGAGAAAAAGGATTCTCACAAAAAAACCACAAACATAGAAGAGTTTGTGTTATACTAAATGACGAAAAATTAACATTCGTTGGATCGAAATAATTTTTATTACTTTTAAACATATAAAGAATAAGAATTTTTAAAAGAGTAAAAATAAATATAAGTGAATTCTGAATCTTGTCATGTTTATTTTTTTCTGCATGACTTCGTGTAACTAAAAAATAATTTGTTCCTTATTTATCACTAAGACTGTTCAAAATCATTCCAGAACAATTGATTCAGGCCGCTAATTCTTGACATTTGATAAATGATAAACAGGGCTGACAAATTCTATCTTAAAAAAAGCAGTAAATACCATACTTGTTTGTTAGAGCAAAATTCTTCTGAAGATGAAAAAAGACATACGTACGATTTTTCGATGTTGAAAAGATGATGAGTGATGGTTTATCATCTAAGAAAGATTTTTAAAGGTCTCTTAAACTCAAATTTTGATGCTGCAAAATAAAAACGACCATTTTAAAACTAAATAACATACAAGAACTAAGCACTCATCGATCAAATCCCACCATTTTTCGTTTTTTGAAAGAGGTTAACGACTTTTATAGCATTTCCTTTTGTCATTGATTTGTAAGCAAATATGCGGATTAATCTCATCAACTATTAAAATAAAAATTGAAATGTTGATAAAATGGTTTATTTTTTGGTTAATTTTAATGAAGTTCACGTCTTTTCTTTAAAGTACTGCACCTGGAAATCTATATATGTAATATTTGACGTAACAAATTAATAAAACATCAACTCTAAATGACACTCTATTACCGGAAATTATACCAGTCCATAAACTTTATATTGGCTAAATTTGTTTGTTAAGCGTAATTTAAAATAACGTGCGTCTCCGAACAAACAGGATTAAATTTGAAAAAGATCCCCCGAAAAAAAAAACTTATTTTTACCAAAAATCATATTTGCTTTAGGAAGAAAAAAAAATTAGCAGAATTCAATAACATGCTGAATTTTCTTCGTAATATCTCATATACGGTCAGTCACCTTGATAACCAAAATCACAATAAAGTCAGATCATTCAAGTCTTGATAAATAAAATTAAATAAATAAATAATGCCCTTACTCAAACTTTGAGAGTAAACAAATTTTTTGCATCATTTTTTTTGGTAAAATTTTTACGTAAAATGATTGAAAAGTACTGAAGGAAAAAAATAATTTTTTTTTCCAGTTTTCGCAAGACAATACATGCGAAGCCTTATTTTTTCGATAAAAGAACAAATTCTATATCGTCAAGCCATAGATGTTGCACTTTATAATAACAGCTCTGGCATTAGTACCCTGAAATTTTCTTTAAAAAAATGAAAAGTTATATATTTTAATGTGTATTGTGGATATTTAAATAAGGATTTTTAAAAAGTGAAAATTTGAAAAGAAATGGAAACGATTCATAAAATACTCTATAATTTTAGAAAAACATTCCAAAAATAATGACTAACAAAAAAGGAAGGGGGAAGAGCTTCGCCACACCTGTAATTTCAAGTGGCACTGGTACTGTGGTATTCTAGCAGCAAAATAATATGTTTTACAAAAATTTCTGAAAATGCATTGTCATAATCTAAAACGGAAAAAGAGGTTTAAACCTTAAGTTTCAATAACAGAACCTTGAAATGTCTATGTTTTAGATTTAAATATACGTAAAATATAGAGAGCCAAAACGTATAAGAGATCTCATGGGATATAAAATTACCATTATTTCTTCGTTATTATTTCAATTATGATTACATTCTTCGAATTATATCTAGATCATTTTTCAAGCATGGTATCATCATCAGTCATGGAGGAACGTGGTAAATTCTTCAAAGAAAAGTGCTGCAAAGATGGACAAATACATTTTAATTGATAGTATTCATTTCATAAAAAAAATTGTATCTTTTGCAAAATTTATTAAAAAATCTAGTTTAATGTAAATTCTTGAAAGAAAAAAATAAATTATATATTTCCAATGCAATTAATTTCTGAAATTTACGTTTCAAATTGCAGGTAAAGGAATTTCTTTATTTTCATACATTAAGAATAATTTGATTTTAATATTGAATATTTAAGTTACTAATAAGGAATTACAAACAAATCAAATTCCTGATATTTTTCCTTCAAAATATTCAATACATAAGTTTTAGAAAATATAAACGTATTAAGATGAATAATTTAGTTTAATTAATATAAGAAAAAAAAATCAAAGAAGAGGTAAAATCTCGTTAGTTACAAATGTGATTTCCTTTTTTCTTACTTTCTTTTGGTTATACACCTTAAGAGTTTTTTTTTTTTTTTGAAACATATTAACCCAAAAATCTTTTCTGTAGCTTACTATAAAATTAATTTGTTTTCTATAATTAAAAATTTAAATGGTTCAGTGTGTTTTAAAATTTCGACTGATTTCCTCGAATCCAGGCAAAAAAAGATGAAAATTTTCAACATATAGACCAATTATTCTGAAATATGAATGCAATATATATGAAAAAAATATGAATGTAATGTATTCAAAATGAAATTCTTGAGTAAGCCAAAAGTACAAATAAATACTTTGGTGCAGCCTGTATGTACACTTACTTGCTACCAATTCATATGTTAGAGCTCCAAAAAACATTTTGAAAAAAATCAAATTAAAACGACTTGTAGGTAATATTTCACAATATTTTTGTAAAATGGACGAGATAAATCAAAAGGAAGAGTAAAATAATACACAAACTTCTAATATTCATTATTTCATATGGACGTTTTCAAACAAATTCTATTTAAATGAAGATTGAAAGATTTCTAAGACTAAAGTTAACTTCTTAAATCTAACTTTTTTAAATGAATTTTGTTGATAAATTAAAAAGTCAGAATTGGTAATAAAAAGAAATTATATTATCACTAGAAATTTTGTTACTGCTGCTCAAAGATGAGATAAGAATAATGTGAAGAAGATAAAAGAAAAAATTAATTATTAAAGAATGGTCATTATAAATACATCTATTTCTTATCGTATAGGATAGTATCCTGAGAAAGATACCAAACATCGTATAAATTCTAATGTAATGTCTAGAAACTTGCTAATACCTCAACAGTGCAAAATAACACGGAATGCAATGCACCCATCCATTCAGAGAACATTACAAAGAGTTCTGTCATTTATAGAAGACAAATTGGTTGGCCACTTTTTGGGGCCAAAATATTTATTCAATCTGTTAAACTAATTAATGAGTATTGCAAAAAAATTGCATAACATATGACGCTTCAAAAACAGCATATGAGAAATTGCAGGTTTTAAAATGCAGAATAGTCTTAAAAAGTCTGGCAAAAAAAATATTTCCATCTGACATATGTCGTCTTTTCTCTTTCAACCCAGTTGAAAAAAATAAAGACAACACAATAAACTTCATCCTTATCAAAACACTCAAAACCTCTACTCTACGGGAAATTAAATTCCTTAATGTCAACATTCGAAGAAAAAATATTCCATAATTTGGAGAAACGCATTTCATTTGTTCCTGCATATAAAAAGATGCTATTTCTACAGTATCGAATATCAACAGATTATGTTTTGCGTCACTGGACGTCTCTCGACCATTAAATCTCAGAAAAATTCTGCTTTTTGAATATATATATATATATAGGTTTTCTTGAATACTTTAAAACAAATCTTATAAAAATATTATATTTATTTACTGAGTTATAAGTAAAAATGTACATGTTTACTTCGCATCAACTTCTTTACTGTATGGAATACTTAAAAGTTCTTTTCCTCGAAATGTGATTTGTCATCATTTCGTGCAAGGTATCTCGAAAACTGTTTAAGATAACTTACGAAATTTGTATAGATAGAAAGAGAGTTACATTATCATATTATTTTACGTAATATAAACTAAAATTATTCTGATTCGTACACATTTCATATATTTTCAGAGGTAGGTATGAATTAAATATGAAAAATGTATAATGCTCATTTTCAATAAGCCTTAAAAAATTGAAAACATCGTTAAATGTTGAATATTTTAGTTTGCTTAGGTTTCTGAGCATTTATTTACATTATGAAACAAAAATCATTCATTCTGAAGCTAAATTTTTTAAGGATTGTGCCCAAATCAATATACCATTAAATACTAAGAAAACGAAGCTTTATAGCTAACTAATGTTTTATAAACTATTTAAAGTTTTTATGGATATTTAAAACTTTTCGAAGGTAGCTCAAAAAGAACTTGTATTTAAAGACAGTTCGCATCATTAAGGCGAATTGCTGTTAGCTTTACGTGCTGTAAAAAGGAGCAGAAACGAATTTGATATTGATTCTTAAGTTAATTTTGATTTAGTTGTCTTTTGCTGCCAAATCAAAATTGGAATCGAGTCTGGATGCGTCGAGTTCTCGGCGTCATACTGCACTTTGTCAACATCGGTGAGACCTGTATTCCTCGAAAATCAAGCAAAAATCGCCAAAAATCAAGCAAATATTAAAACGTTGGGTTGCTTCCGGTGAATCTTTTACAAAAAAGACGAAGATGGTCTCATCGGCAAGAAAAGTTATGACGAAGAATTTTTGAAGTGGGAAAGGAGTCATAATTACTAATATGAGAAACTGAGACTCAGATAACTGTCTAGTGAATCATGATGCTTACAAAAAACAAACCATTTTCAGTGCTACGAACAGCATCTCACGGAATTTCTAAGAACTTATTGAACGATCCTCGTGTTATCAAATTACAAATAATAAATAATCAAAAAAATTGTATCATTTTTTTCGAAATTTCAAAAAGATATGAAGACCCAAAAAAGTGGGAAAAATTCTCGATTTATTGCATTTAACAGTCTTATGATCCCATAAGTGCATGTTAATTTTGAAGTCATTATATCAATAGTGTTATTTTTTAGAAAAGTTGAGACTTTAAACCTCTTGAAAAAATATTAATTTAAAGAGCAATTAATAGTACACCGGCAGATATGAAATAAAAATCGATATACATTCAACATTTGGTAGATAATTCAAACTTTAAATTGAATGCCTGTACATCTCTTCTCTTTATGTGACTGTAAATTCAACGTCTTTATTTTTCCATCAAGGACAGGATATGTACAATTTCAAGATAGTGATTATAAGATATTATTGTAACTGACTTGGTAATTTTTAGTTGTCTTACTTGGAGGTAATTTAGAAAAGCGAGATAAAGAAATGACAGTTATGAAGGTGCGATCATTTCAAAACTGGGTCATTGATGTTCACCCACTCACAGCTTTATTGATACAATTTTGAATAGGAAAAAAATTATTATATTTATCTGTTAGAAGGCATTCATTTGACCTTAAACTGTTTGAAAAAAATAAAAAAAAAAAGTCTGCAGTAAAGCTGGATGTTTTGCCTTCAATCCTTTCCCCACCCCGAATTCTGTAGGACTTTTTCTTTTTAAATTTTTTGAATAATAAGGATACCTGTCCTAATAAGTAGTTCAAACTCTATCATATATTGCTCAAAACTCTGTTGTCTAGCATTTATTGTTTGTAACTAGAAGGGCATTTGCATAGGAATACATTTTATTCTAAAGGGATTGACATAAATACAATCATAATTTGTAAAAAAAAATACATATATATCTATAATAGCACATGCTAGGAGTAGATATCAAATAACGAGAATGACGCTTCTATAAAAGAAGTACGCATGTGGTCAAACACCAGCGACCGACAGCTGTTTAGCCTGAAGCTATCTCTTTCGAATGCAGTGCCTCTTGCTTCTGTAAGCAAATTCGTATAACTGTAACCTTCGTTCGCATTAGGGTTATTTTTTGTTTCTCCTGAAAAATGATGAGTGAGAATCGAATTGGTGTGAAATTAATGAATGACTATATCGAAAAATCGGTAATATCGCTCGGTAAAGTATTCGTTCAATTCCTAAGACTGTAGTAATTGACAAAGAATTCGTACGGCAAATTTTATATGACAATTTTAACATGCAAGAAGTGTGTGCCGAAATAGTAGCTAAAATTCACACGAGTAAACAACATGAAGCTTGCAAAAATGTTTGAAGGTCATTGTAAATGACCCAAACTTATTGAGAAGGATAATAATGTGACAAATCGTGAGTTTGTACTTATGATCCTGAAACGAAGTGCCAATTCATGCACTGGAAGAGCCCATCTTCATTGAGAGCCAAAAAGCTCAAATTAAGAAATCAAAATTCAAACAATGGTGATTATTACTTTTTCGATATTCGTGGGGTTGTGTACCTACACTGGGCTCTTGAAAACCAAACTATTAATTAACATTACTATCTTCACGTTCTTGCTGAACTCCGTAAAAGAATAAAAAAAACCAGATTTGTGAAAGAACAAGTCATTCCGCATTGTCTGTCAAGAAGATTCCAGTCAAGAATAACATCCCAGAGCCTTCCGCCTTATTCGATGGATCATGCGCCATCAGACTTCTGTTTCCTAAGGGGAAATCTGCTGTAAAAGGAACAAGATTTGAGTCCGTTGATGCTGTGAAAGAGATAGCGGTATGCGTCTTGAAGGAGCTGACAGAAAAAGACTTTGTCGGCTCCTTCAGTGATTTTAGGGATAGAGGATTGGTGGATAGAGGATTTAGATTGAGGATTGGTGGATAGATGATTTAGATAGAGGATTGGTGGATAGATGATTTAGATAGAGGATTGGTGGATAGATGATTTAGATAGAGGATTGGTGGATAGAGGATTTAGATAGTGGAGCGTTTTAGGGGAAGAGGATTGGTGTATAATGAAGGTGATAATAAGTGATTATGTATGAGATCAAAATAAAATGTTTTACAGCGTCAGTCTCGTTATTTAATAGCTACACCTTGAAGAACCATAATTTGTAAAAAAAAACCATACATATTTAAAATAGTACATATATTCTAACTTTCTTTCTTAAGTTATTAAATATTATTTTATGTACATTTTTTGCTTTTAATTGATTGTGTTCGTCATGTCTGAGATTAAATAATTTGCTTGTAAGTTTATTTGCTCTGACTGAACCGAAGAGATGGCCTTGGTAAAACATGTTGGGATGATGTCCGCGTGTTTATTTTGAAATAGAGTTTTATTTCTATCTCAAAAAATCTACTTTGTCACGTTGATTTTTTTAACAAACGTATATTAATTGTGACGCGTTGTAATATTTAATACAAATTCTTATCGTTATTAGTTTCATAAATATCAAATGTAAATATTTTACATGATATTTCCAGCAAAATATGTACCAGCATGTAGTGACTGGTTTTTTCAATCGTATTCATAAGAATATCAGGTTTTAATTTATGGAAAGCTGAGTTCGCTGCATTAATTTGTACGTGTTTTTTTTTTAAAAAAAAATTAAAATTGAGTCTGATTTTAAAAAAATCTTAACCATTCCGTTTTCTTTTACTATAGGTTATGTTTATATTACATTGTGTGACACTGCGGTAAAAAAAAATTCTACGCATGTATTTTTTCTGAGAATACATGAAAAATTAAATATACCATATTTTCATTGCCTTCAAACAAATTCACGTCATTTAATTTCCTGTTTCAATTAAAAATACTTGAAAGATTCCAGGAATTTTTACACTTAAGAAACTTGATCGAAAAATAATACCTCCATCTTCACAACCTTCATATTTTTACCCCATTTTCACAACTCTTATTGCACTTGAAAGATTCGTGCATCCTTTATGTTATGCACTTTCACTTTTCAATTTCATTCCCCATTCCTTTCCAAACACTTGTGGTCGTGCGTGACTGATCGGGGAAACCCGTCGGAGAAAAATTGCGGTATTTGTTATCGATACCGGGCTTTAATGTCAGCTTTCACGTTGCCTTTCAATGCTCTTTCAGGAAGAGATTAGTCTCAGGCGCAAGGTCAGTTGCAATGACGCCTCGCTGTTTCAACCTCATCTTTATAAGTGTCTCCATCTTCTTCAATCCTCATCACGCAAACACACCTAAAAGAAACTAAATCAAATTAATTTCACATAAAGTATACATGTAGCTTTCAGGTACAGTAAAGCTTGTTAGTTTGTTAAAATCAGGTTACAAATAAAAAAAGTTATGATCATAGAGGCATTAACTTTCAATCACGCTTCGTGTTGACAAATCTTTATTTCAACGATTTATAACATTGTTTTGATGGTCACACTTTTAATCTTTTGATCTAAAAATAATTCATTGTCACATAATTGTCGTATTTTGCTTATAATCCGGGTTTTCCTAAAAAAATTCCCATCTTTCAGAATTTAAATACGACATTTCCGAATGTACATTTTTTTTTG
>BMAW01092618.1:669614-776197 GCA_019974015.1 Nephila pilipes | reverse complement strand
CCTATTATCTATTCCCTCAATTCCCCCCTCTTCCTAACTAATCTTTTCCTACACCCCCAATTTATGTTATCTTTATCTTCCTTTGCGATTATGCCCCATATATTTTCGAAACATGTATAAATTATCCTGTTTCAAAGAGATGGCGTTTCCTAAATGTAAAATGTTTACTCTTACATAATTTGCCCATTTACAAAAATGGAATGCGTTGCATTTTCTTCGATTTTTCCTACAAATGAAGTCACAAATTTTGTAAGCTGATACATACGTCCAGAAATAAAAACAATACAAACAAAGATTTTAAAAATTATCTAAAAGAATTATTTACGAAGGAAATGTTACAAAGAATTCTGATTTTATTAAATTTTATAATTTACACCAGAAATTAAAATTACAAAAATAAATTTTGATTTTCTAAATTTATTATATTCATTAAGAAAACACGTCCGAAAATAAAATAGAAAAAAGTTACTCTTGCTATTAGATCATAAATCGTATGGACTTCGTTAAACCTTAAATATGTAACACGTTTTAATTTTTTATCTGCCTTAACTTCTTATTTTGAAACAAATACATTAAACATTTATCCCCGTGCAAAAATGGTTAATTTCCACATTCTGAAAACTGATTTAAAACACGCATCATCTTATTAGGCATAAAAAATTTTAATTTAATACATTAAATTACTTTATCTTTGTTATCATTCTTTTGCCAATTTTGCATCGAATTCAACAAAAACTACTTAGATTCAGATATCCAGATTGATTTTTTGAATATGAAGTTTAAATATTAGGTACATATTGGTTGGTTGGTTTGTTTCATTAACGTCGCACTAGAAACAACGCGAGGGCTGTTGACAGAATACCCAAGAGGACAGAGCTCACCCAAAGGATTTCGAGTTACAAAACGGCCCCCTGGGAGAAAATTACTCCCATACTCAGCATTTATTGACAAGAGAATATAAGATATTATATAATTTTGAAATCAAAAATAATGTGTACAATGTATTTACAGAACAGAAAATATACATGATAGGAATTAAAAAAGGAATAACTAACCGTAGGAATTTTCTTGCAGAAATAAGATGCATAATGGGTTAAATGGCACAATACAAAAGCGTCTACAAACTCGTAAGCAAAAATGAAGTGTTAGACAAAGATATGAAGATATATACAAGGTATAAAATTATAGCTATACAATAAGGGAAAATATTAAAATATTAAGAAATGTAATAAAAATCTAAAACAATTAAAAAATTTATTGGGTAAATAAACGAGCCATAAGAATACAGGATTTAAGCTTGAAATGCAAGTAAGGATTTTCACTCACGGACTTCAACCACATAGGTTTCTCTTCAACAACAGGATATTTTAAATGAAACCCTGGTAAAATGAGGAGAGAAACCGTAGTGGTCAGCATCTCCAACAGAGCCACAAGAACATAAATTTGTATTTTTCAAATTGAAACAATTTAAATAAGATATGAAGGGACCTGACCAGTTAAGAAGCGAGTAATAAAACCAGAAATCGAATAGAAACTCAGATTTGGTCTAGGAATAAAGGCCTGAACCCGAATACCAGTATTACAAGTTGACCACCAGACTTCCCAGTCAGAAAAAAGTTTATTTCTTAAAATCATAACTATATGAGATCGAAGGACAGGGTCATTTATTCTCTCACCATAAGTCGCAGCGAGCTTTGCAAAGAAATCCGTGATTTCGTTATAATAATCTCCGACGTGGACCCGAACCCAGTGTAAGTTGTAAAAATAAGAATAAGTTGCTAATTTTTCTTTAACGGTATTAATAAAAGCCGATTTATTTCTGCAATAGCAATATTCAATCTGCAGTAGCAATATTGATGATAAACTGTCGGAATAAACAGAAACTTTGAAGTTATGAGAGACGATCCACAAACCAGCAAGTCCGATTGCCGAAAGCTCTGTCTGGAAAACTGAATTATAAGAATTCAGTTTAAACATGTAAACCCTATTTAGGACACCCCGGTGGAAGACACACGGCGAATAGAATTTCGGAACCGATCTTAGATCCATCGGTGTAAATCTCCCACTCCGAGGGTCCCGAAAATTTGTTAAGGAAAAGAATTTGTTTTTCAGGTAGAACAGCTCTCAGTGAGATATATGAGTTGAATGTGATATTTTAATCAGGTGAAAAAAGTTGGAATTATTTTGCTTCCAAATTTGATGTTTAAGAAAATGAAATTTCAAGGCAAGATAAATAAGGGAAATCCTGGCAATCACCTGCAAAGCAGCAATGGGAGGCGTTCTATAGGTAAGTTTGAACATCGGTCAAGAGACGAAGACGGCATCTGAGCTGGCACTCCACGCCAACGAGAGGACTTTGGGCCCAGACAGATTTAACGTGCATCAGCCCCGGCTACACGGCGGGTCTTCAGTGGCATCAAGGCTCGAATCAACGCCTCGACGAAAACCGCCAATCCGACACCATGACACCAATCCGACACCAATCACTATGTTACCACGACCACAAAATCTTAAGTACAATAAATTACTTTATATTTGTAAATACCCATTTCGTTTAACAATTTTATATCATAATCAGCAATGAGGTGAATAAAAAGTTAGAACTTTTATAGATTCTTGAGAACGAAAATTTTTGATTAAGAACCCACTTTACTTTTATATGCCAATTTTGCATCAAATTCAGCTAAGTTATTTGGATTCAATATAAAATTAGAATGCAGGTATTTAGATTCATTGCTTACATATCAATCTTCAAGCAGAGAGGATAGAAGCTTTTACAACTTCAGAACTCTCTGCTCTGACGCAATGGCACTTTCAAGGTTCGTTACTGAAAAACAAATTGGACTGGTGGTGGGCGCGTTTCAGACGCGATCAGTTTCTAATTTTTGTTTCATTAGTATATCTCTCTTTTCTCCCCATCCCCCTCTTTCCTCAAGACAGACTCGTTAGGGCGTATCGGCCGCTACTTTGATGGGAACACACACCTGTCGCTTCCCCAACCCATTACAGTTTAGTTGTGAAGAAAGAAAAATAAAACAAAATTAGCCTTCATTTAAACCGAAAATCGAGGTCGCCTTTGCTAAAGATGACAGCGGGGAGTGCAAATTTAGCACAGAAGGTTAAGACGCCATGCGATTTAATCAAGATGAGACGCAGAAACGAACTCTTGGCTGATAGAATTCATTGTGGCTGTTTAGATGATGACACAGCGTGATTTTTGACTAAATCTGTTTTAAATATTCGTCTCAGTATGGTTAATTAAAATGCATCGTAAATTTCATTACTTTGATTGATTGTGTAATTCGTTCTTGTGTAAATTATATCCTCTTGAGACCCAAAACCATATTTTTGAGCAATTATCCCCTACTTTGAGAGAATTCATCTAAAAAGTAATACAAAACTTTATACATAGCCGTTTTTTTAAATTAAAAAAATACACAATTTTTGGCCAGTCCATTATGGTGTACATTTGGTCTTATTCTAGTAAAAATATGTTTTATTGATTAAATATACAACATAATTTCATTGTTCACACATCTGAAATTGTATATTAGCTATTTTTAATTAAAAAAAATATGTAAAAGTATAATAAAACCAAATTCAAATTGCTGGTATACCTTCAATTGTTGCTCTCTTCTTGTCCGCCATTTTTAAATGATTGTGGAATAAAGATCCCGCCAAACAATTTCAAGTTTTGTTAAATAAATAACAGTACCAGACTGTCCAATATAATAGAGTCCCTGATCATAGGATACAAAACTGTAAATTCTTTCACTAATATGTAAAATACAAATGTCCAATAGAAGGGACATTGAGTTTTAAGAGGATATTGAATTTAAAGGCTTGCACAGAAAACTCAAAATAGAGTATTATATAAGAAGAGATCAAAATATCTCTGTAGAAAGTTATGTGCTCTAGCAAAAAGTGAAATTGTGGTTCTATTGAAAGTACAGATATAAGCATATAACTCGATACATTTTTTTACAGCGTCAAATTTCACTTATTCATAAAAAATTATTCAAGATGGTCCAAAACTGTGTTAAAACAACCTGTCGTTTAATATTTATTCTTTTTTTTCATTTGTCATGGTTCATCGGTAATTTATAATTAAGTTCCTTTATATTTCAGGAAAAATTTTATCGACATTAACGTTAAATTCAAATTATAAAAAGACCTGATAGTTTAATATAATATGAAGATGTCATATTTTTTGTGTCAATTAATTTTATACCTCAGGCATCATGCAGCTAAAAATAGATCATCAGACACTAATATTGTGTAACTATACTTCTGTGAGACGTCATAAAAAGTTTCGATAACTTTAGTAATAGTATTGATTAACTGTTGTTAACGATCATTAACATTAACGTTCTTTTGATGGTGTTGGCGCACATGGTAGTATTCAGACGATTATTTATAAACCTTTGCTGACATCTTGATAAGATGCTACATCACGTTTTCTATTGTCTGAAACAGATATTTTGATTATCTTACGTGAAAATCGTAATTGATCCATAATCATATATTCTAGGCATACCTGTTCTTTGACTGTATTTCAATAAATATCACTTTCAAACGTTTTAGAAAGTTTTTTTTATTTAGGCATGTATACGTTTAGACATTAGAGCTTAATTAAATACATGTGTAGAACTAAATTTTTGAATTTTTTTTGGCTTACTTTCGTCATAAATATCATTCTTATAATAACATGCAGTCGTAGATGAATTTTAAGTTAAATACGAAATTGAGGATCACTTTCAAAATATCGTTTCCTTTTCTAGTAAATCAATGTTATGTTAATAATGTATTCCCAATTTCTCAAATGATCGATTCATTCCTGTTACTAAACAAACAAAATTATAAATGGCGGAAAAATATCTCCGTAAAAATGTTAAGCCAAATATTGATTGATGAAGTTTTTCTCAAAAAAAGAAACTTAAAATATCAGTCTTAATACTAATTTTTTTTCTAATGCTATTATTTCAAATTTCCTTTGTAATGCGAAAGTGATTACTTAACAAATTCCCATTCATCACTATGATAATTTGGATTTGATTCGAGGGAGATTTCATAATTAGAAAGCATTATCTTCCAAAAACGTAGGACTAACCTTTCTCAATAGTTAATTGAGATGAAAAATAAGTTGCATTTTAATTGACAGTTACAACTGACATATTAGTTTAACAGCAAACTTGGAAGATTAGAATAAATTAAGCTCAAATATATTTGAAAGAGTCAAGTCATTTAGTAATTCCCAAACAAACATGCTAATGAATGTGTACTACTTTATTCTAATCAATCTACAATTAGACAGATAAATTATCTTAATTTTGTCGAAAGCAGTCCTCTTTTGTCATTCTTATTTCCAATCAATAACATTAACTATTAAAACCCTATACTTACTGCGTATAAATCAATCACTCAGTTTCTGCTTGATGTTTCAATTCGGATCTTGAAAATTCCCCTTATACATATTGTTATTTATTTCAAATTTTTATTGAAACATGATGGATTAGAACGGTAGAGGACGAAAATGGGAAATGTTGGTTGTTGATACTGATTTGCTTTCAGAACATTTCAAAACATATGAAATAATTTTAAAACTATATTATTTTAGAAAAGAAGGATAATTCGTGTATAAAGACAATATCGTGTACTCGATTGTCCATGTCTGACATTCATTGAACAATCGCAAGCAGAAAAGCCTGTGGTTTGAGACAAAGATAACCACAGAAATAGATTCTTTTCGAACCTTCCCTATGTTTCAAAGGGACATGTGGACATAAATTGTTATGCACGAATTGTATTTGTGGTGAAATGATTCCTGATGTGGCAGAGCGATTCACTACTGGCATGCGCACAATATACTTGTCATTACGTATACTGGTGCGATAAAGCGAATGCAATCAGTGGTTGGTCAGTATTTCCCTCCTGCTTCAACGGATTACAGATCCGCATTAATGTTGCTTGCAACGTCCCCTATCATTCTTGATTTCTCACAAATTTAATCCACATTTTCAATGGGCTGCGATTTTTCCTCCGTCAAATTCAAAAACATGCTCATATGATGCTCATATTCTTCTTCGAGACATAATGAAGCAGCTCGTGCAAAACAACCGTCATGAAACAACAATTTCAGCACTTCAAAACGGCCTTCTGTTCTCCCTTTAAATAGCACTTGCTGGAGGCTCTACTGGTGCCGAAAATGTGCGTAGGCGCTGAAATGCCAATCATTTGCATGTCCCATAGAGGTATATGCACTGCAAAATTTTCACGCAGTTTGGATGCTTTTTTATGGTGATATATTTTGAAAGACCATCAGTGTAAGTTGCGAGACCGAAATTGGCTTGAAGATTAAGGAAAGAGATGAGATACTGCATGCTTAATCTATTTAGGCTTCTCAACTTTACTGTTACTTTGTGTGGAAATTGAGACAGTAAAGTACGATCTCATACGACGATGGTACAAAAAATATCCGTGTTAGGAATGGAAAATGGGAATTCGGTAACAGACTGTAGTATTGTCCAATGATCTTTTCCTAAGAACTTTAAGAGTTTGCTCCCTTCTCATCTCAAAAAAGTAGTCACTAGAATTTTTCTGGTCAACGTCTCGCCTTATTTAGAGAAATTTTACCCTATTATTTAGATTATTTTTTGGTTTCCGGTGTATAATAATGATGATTTCCGGTCTCATCGACGTGGACTGCTCGACGCAAAATATGGAAGACAATTTAATGCAGCAATAATCAAATTTTGCTTTGGCAGTAAGTAGTTGTCAAATAAAAATAAGCCAATGAATCAGTGTCAAATTCGCTTTGACGCTGTTTAACAGTTGCAAGCACACAATAGTAACACCAAATTGCCTTATCAACGCTATCTGTTGCTACAAATATGTATTTATTGTACCATCCTCCTACTCACTCTCACTTTATCTATGTCCTAAAGTACAAAGAAAGTCAGATGAGACCATTTCATACAAATTCCTTAACATCGTTTTATACAATCATTTTATTGTTCCCGTGATGTGTATAATTTTTTTCACTGATTCAGTTTACAAAGAAAAGTTTTTAATGTGGTTATATTTACCTTACCATACAATTTCATGCAGAAATATCAGTTAAATTTTTTCATAATAATAAATGTATTTACGATTATGTATTTGATTTAAAATATGATTGTTGAATAACGTAATTCAAGTATAATAATTACTCGTAAAGTGAAATATCAGTGTATCCAACTTGACAGGAATCAAAGTTTGGATGCAATAGTAAAATGCTGTTAAATTTGAGAAACAACTCTTTACCTAGATGAAGAGAAAAATGTTGTAATAAAAACAACACATACGAATTAATAAATATTTAATATGGGATTTTTCATGATTCTAATCAGTAAATAATGCTATTTTTCCTTGCCAGGTAGAAATTGTCTCGCCTATGTAAATAGAAAAACATAATTAATTATTCGACATTTTATGAGCAAAAAAATTATAAAATACGTCTGACAGAAGTGGCAAATAATTTCCACCGGCAGTGCTTGTATATTATTTGGGGGGGGGGGGGGCAATGAGTAAGGGCATCATATTTTATACGAATACTTTAAATAATATATCCAATAAAGTTATTAACCCCAAATTTTTCTATCACCATATTAGCTCACACAATAACATTCGATTTAAACAAACTTTAACTTTACCTTTATTACAAAGACACACATTAAGTTTTTTTTAAGATTTAAATGCGAAATAATCATTATACGAATATATGATTAGGTTTGACTTTATTAACGTCGCACTAGTAGCAACACGGATACTAATGGCAACGGACCTCGTAATTTTGAGCTTCGGTCGAATGACGAGGACGACACCTGAGCTGAAACCTCCGTCCTACGAATACATAACAAAAAAAATGGAATGTATTCTAAGATATAGTTACTGCGTCAAGCATGCCCAAATAATAATAGTAGCAACAACAATAATAATGAATATTTAGCAAATATATATTTGTACCAATGGTCTAATCAACAATTAAAAACAAACTTTGAGTCACAACATTTTAAGAAAAAAAGGTATGTTATATTTTAATTCCTCGCTGTTTTTAATCTGGTGAGCTCTATTTACGGTTCCAATATGACTTTGACACCGCTGTAATAGTATGCTTTAGCATTATTAATAACAATGAGCTTGAATGATCATAAAATAATTGCTGCGTTTCTTAAAAACAGGGTTGAATGCAAAAAGTAAAAAAAAAGACTAAACGCTTTCAATCGATGTGTTTGTGTAGATGGTAGCATGATAGGATTGAAGCATTACTTATTTCTTGACACAATACAACCATCAAAGCATTTATTATCTGTTTTTATACCTGTGTGCGAAGTGTTTAAATAAACAAGAATTGATCTAGTTCAAATATCTTAATACACTAGCAAAAGCATTTTTCACAAGCCATTATTTGCTTTGGTAATATGAACTAAGGAGATAGTGGTTTTAATGGTTCTGATTTCATTATGAAATAGTGTGGCATGTAGTTTTTAATTTTTATTTCATTGCAAAATTTTAGTAGATAAATAAGTAGAGAACCTTAAAAAATCGTTAATTAAAAATGTATTGGGTCGATATATTTTTATTTAATTATTGCTATAAATATTAAAACATGTTTAGCTTACAAATAAATTTATTTTGTAGAATATATTGAATTTTTTTATTTCGCTTATTTTAATATTTTAGAAATACAATTACTTATTTTTCTTGTTAGCTAAATTCTTCTATTTTTAATTTTAACAAATTTAACTCATACATATTTACACATGCATAATACATTTCATTAAATGTAACCTTTCCATAGATTTCACATAGACATAATTCATACATATATACTTTTATTCATATATATTAGTTTGTTTTATAAATATAAGTACCGTTTTTGAATTAAAAAATACAAGCGCAGTTTTTTCTACTATCTTATTCTTATAAGAAAGCCTATAACTTAATTGCTGTTTTAAATTATCTCCACTATAAAGGCACTTAGCATATTTATGGGGAAGGAGTGTGTTGATAAAACCGTCAATTCCCCATAATTTCTTTTCAGAAGGTGTACGGAATGCGAGCAACATTTCTGTCGTTCCGGAGAACTGTTACATTACCATTTCACTTTAGCCGTTAAATTAATTAAATTAATTAGTTCTATTAAATTAATTAGCCACACCGAAAACGTAAAAGAAACTTCAAATGTTGGAGCTTTTAAATAATACTTATTTTAATGTAAACAGAAACATCTTCAATCATTACAACAGTAGACCGATTCTAAAATTTATAGAACGCATCATAATAATAATGTTTTTGTTGCCAATCGCACAGGAACAAATCTCTTCCATAATCATTTAAGCAAACGATTTTTTCGTAATATTTACTCTTGTCCTTTTTGATAGGCAAAGAACCACTAATTTATCTCAAACTTAACATTTACAAATTCAAAACTTAAGTGAGAAGAGAAAAGATCGTCTGCTTCTTTTCTTCAATTCTCCTTACAACTTCGCAGTCAAAATGACATCAAAAAATGACTTAGGAAGTCGCCACATATTGTACAACCAGCTTCTGGATTCCATCTTCATAGAAATCTGCTGCCTAATGGTCTAACCACTGCACCACGGCCGTTTTGTATCCCCAATCCCATCATGGAGCTAACCGCCTAAATGCTTTTTCAAATGATTATGGTAGTAACTGGACGACAGATCAGAGCTATACTGAGGGGAATCAAGTTGCTCCTGGCTATATGATGGGATTAGATCTTGAGTTCGACGGGCCACGGATGGACGGGCATTGTCATGAAACAATACAAACCCTTTACTGAGCATGTCGTGCCTTTTGTTTAGGATTGCAAGACGCAGTTTAGTTAAGGTATTAAATATGTATCGAAATTTAATGTGTCACCCCGAGACAAAAAAAATTCGCAAGCAATACCCTCTGCCTTCCCGAAGCATAGGACACATGATTTTGCGTGCTGAAATTGTTTGCTTGAGCTTCATTTTTTTTTGGGGGGGAGGGGGTTAATGTTGAATGTCTCCACTCTATGAATCGTTGTTTTGTTTCCAGCGTCACATGTCCAAACACTTCTTTAATTTCCTGATAAAATTCGGCAGCTTTCATGCATTTTGCATGCACAAAACGAATTACAGCGAGTATTTCATATTTAGTGATATTTTCAATTTTGTGATGCATTTTAAACGCTCGCAAATAAATGGAAATACGAACAAACGCTTTTTTTTTGCTGGTGTCAATTACTAACCAACAGATTAGGTACTAACCAACAGTGTACTTTTGTAGAATGGTGACAGCAGTGCTGCAGCTGCCGTATTTAAAATGGTGCTTTAAAAAACTATTGATACTTACTTTTATTCAAAATAATCTATGGCAAAATGTAAAAGTACCATTATACTGAACAAAATCTTCATGTTAATATAAGATGTTCACAAATCATGTCTCAAAATTTTCATCAGCTTCTGAGAGCAAAATTTAAAAATTATTTACTTCATTCAAATAACACAGATGTTATCTGAATGTACCCGGTGTCCACAATCAGAGAACTGGTGCAACATTTACGTGAATGAAATTCTTTTATTTTCAATTTTGACAAATTCAAATCGTACAAATTTA
Source organism: Nephila pilipes (assembly GCA_019974015.1). Lineage (NCBI taxonomy): Eukaryota > Metazoa > Arthropoda > Arachnida > Araneae > Nephilidae > Nephila > Nephila pilipes. The sequence continues at coordinate 765,550 of BMAW01092618.1, read as the reverse complement.
TTTGTATAGTACATATGTTCCCTTCCTTTTGATTTTACAATAGCAATATTTGTGCAGCAAGTACAGTTTTATTCAAAAAATTATATGACAGAATGTGAGAGTACCATTTTACTGAGCAAAGTCTTCATGTTAATATAACTGTAATCGCAAATCATTTCTCAGAATTTTTATCAACCCCCGCGAGCAAAGTTAGGAAATCATTTGCTTTATTCAAATGACACTGACGTTATCTATAGGTATCTGGTTCCTGCAATCAGAGCTGGCGCAACAGTGACGTGAGGGGCGTTCCAAAAGGGTGTGCTCCCATTGCACAAATTGAGATTATAGCGATCATCTTTTTGCGGTATCAGAAATCGTAACATGTAAAGAAATGTGATAATAACTTTTGCCTTGCGATTTAACGAAATCTTTGTTTAAGAAGATTACTGCAGGTGAAGTAAAAGAAAACAGAAAAAAAAAGATGTAACTCTTATTATAAGTGAATTTTTCATTGGATAATTAGGTAATTACTGTGTTAGATCCCACCGTACCGTATTATTTGTAACGAAAAAGATCATCTCCCATTTCGCTTGTATTATAAACAGAGTAAATCATGCTCAGATGTGAATAATTGGCGAAAAAGAAAATTTCGAATTTGTGGTTCTGACATTTTTACGGGTTGGGTTACAGATGAAATGTAATTCACGCTGTAATTGGTCTGGAGATGTATTTGTGATGTTTTATTAATTTTCCGATTGTATGGAAGATTTCCTGTTTTATATTGATGACATACTTATCTGCTGAGGACAGCTGATACTTATGAAGATAACGTGAATTTCTCGAAATTTTAATAGCGTTTCGAATGTCTAAGAAATTAAAAATAATCTTACATATTAGTGTTCATAAATAAGCAAAACTTGGTTTTTCTTAAAAATGAATATTACTTGATGTCAATTACTTGATGAAGGTCGTGTTAATTAATTAATTTAGCCCCACTGATTTCACAATGAAAAACTTCGTCATCTACCGGGATTGATGCATGTAAGATTAGTCAGAGATCAAAGTCCTCATGTTGGCAAAGAGTGGAAGTTATAGAATGAGGTGCCAGATCGGGTGTCAATCACGTCACATGACCGTAATTTAAAAAAATGCCTGTCGCTACAACCTTTCGTGTTACTTATTATTGAGACCTGAGAAGCAATCAATCATTCCTTAAAGAAAAAAATTCTTATGGATAATTCTTTCAATCTGTTATCACTAACATTTTAACCAATTAACCCAAACTTCTCCATTTTTCTTAAATTTCTTGTTTAATTTTTATTTTAACTATATAATATATTGGGTGATTTAAAATCCACCGTAGCATTACGTTGTCCTTAAAAATAGGAAAACATAACAGTATTTCTTAAGAATATTATTTATAATTGCCGATAGTTTTAAAAAATACATATATTCCTTCTTCTTCCTGAAAAGTTATTTAAAAATTGTTCAAGCTAACGATCTCACAATCATTGTTTCGTAAATATTTTGCTACATTGACAATTTTATTGTTAATTTTATATATATATATGTTTTATATATATATATAATTTTCGGAAAGACAAAAATGGAGTATAACATATTGAATATTGTATATTGTATCATGTTTTATACTATTAAACTGAATTATTCTAGAATTATAGGTCTAACTATCCCCATCAACAAAATATAATGTTAAAAATGGTTATAAAACCAAAAACATAAATTTTAAAAAATTCTGAAAACTTAAATCCAAATAATAAAATTAAACTGAAAGCAACCCCCAGAAAAACCCAAAACTCTTAAACACCAAAAGCAAAAAACAAAAACGAAACGAAAAAACTTAAGTAAAAATTCAAAATTTCCCTATTATAACACTCCACATCTATTAATGTTACACACAGGAATAAAAAGTAGTGAAAACAAATTTAGAAAGTTGTATAACTGAAAAAACATTAAATTTAGTAAAAGGTGAACTCCTATTTAAACCAAAGAATTTTTATTTTAAGTCCTAAAAAAATAACTTCAGAAAACGTAAAAAATAAGACAAACATCGACTTGTAGCCAAACACTTTACCATCTTCCCTTAAGAAGAGGAAGATGGTAATTTCCCCTTCTCATTGGAAAATTACCATCTTTAATTAAACTTTTAATTTTTGCCATTACACTCTATAAAGAACTCTTTTTTAAATGTTACCAGAATACCAGCAATAAATACCAGAAATAACCCACAAAATATCAATGTCAGCGTAACTTACAAGTGATATTAAAACAAAAATTGTATTTAAAAAAAATTAAAAAATTATAAATTTAAAAAAAAAAAAAAGAAACTCTAAAAGACTTGAATAATTAATAGCAAAATTTAAAAAGGCGAAAATTCAAAATAAAGAAACGCCATCTGTCAAATTATTTCAGATCTAAATCTAAAAAGAAAATTTTTTAGATAATAGTATTTAATAGTAAAATTAAATTAAATTCAAAATAAATAAATAAAAATAAAATAAAATAGATTAATTGAAAATTGAAAGGTAAATAATAATAATAATAATAATAATGAATAATAATTTTTAAGAAATTAAAAATCAATAAATAAAATAAAAATTAGTAAATTAATAAAAATAAAAATAATAAATAAATTTAAAATTAAGGAAAGTTTAAAAATTAATTAATTAAACTAAGAATAAAATTTTAAAAAATAATAATAAACAAAAATTGAAAAAATTAAATTGAAATAAAATTTAATCGAAAAGAATTGAATCTTTATTTAAAATTATCAAAAAAAATTATTATAAAAATTATAACTCAAATAAAGCACTAAATGAATAATATTTATATTTAAGAATACTATAGTTTTCATATTTTAAATTTCTCTTTAAAAAATTAATTTGGATTATCAGTTTCCGCACAAGTAAAAAAAAATATTTAAATTATTTTGAATATTTAAAAACATATTAACTAATTTGATATTCCTTCCAAAATTTTCATTTACTGGGTTCTAAATATATTTAAATTTTGATACTAAAGAAAGGAACTTTGTTTTAACATTGAAACAATAATTATATCTTTTGTCATAAATGTTACTAATATTAATATTATTCCCTCTTTTAAATTAACGTCTAAGAAATAAGTTTCATAAAAGTTTACAAAGTATTAATCCAATTTAAGTTTTAAGGATAAATAGGTAAATCTTGTTTAACTTCTAGGTCAAGATTAATTTGAAGAACTATAAAATCGTCAATATTTCTAAATAATTTGAAATTATTATTTTCTAAAAAATTATATTCATAAAAATGCAAATATATATTAGCAAGATTATTACTTGCAGGACCACCTTGAGTTATGCCTTAATTTCTTTATAGTCTTTGCTATTATAACTCATATAATTTTTTCCAAAGATTGGGCAAAAAAGAATTTTTTCGTAAGAGATACCAATATTTAATTCTTTAAAATTATCTAAACTAACTTCAATTAAATCTTGAATATCTATTGAATTAAGCAAAACATTCAATATCATAACTACACTGCTGACCATTAAAATTGCAGCACCAGGAAGGAATGACCTGATGAACATCAAAATCGCATGAAAGGAAGAAGATGTTGGGATATGCAAATGATTAGTATTTCAGCACATTTAGACGATGCAGGAGAGAGAAACGACATCTGAAGTACTGCATAAAAGAAAAAATGTAAAGTGGATTTCTCATTCTGAAAGCGTTTTGTAAGGGCTGAGTTTGGTCAGAATATCGTGTTATGACTCGAATAAGAAGAATTCTTACCAGCCAGTGTTGGAATTGGATAGAGTCAGGATCGTTGTCTGTCGAGAGTGTGGATTATCGTTCCATAATATTACCCAACGCAATGATCGAAATCCAACCACTGGCATTTGAATATAGAATCATTGGGTTTCTGAGGGTTATACTGAACGGCGTGCAGATCTCCACGCTCCCCCTCTCATGACTAACGCCCAAGAGAACGAACATATTGTGAAGTCGGCCGTCCAAAACGATACAACCACATCACGGATTATTAGTCCGGAAATGGGCATGTTTGCAGCATGCCCAGTATCCTCTTGTACGGTACGACGAAGTTTGGATCAGTGTGGACTGCCAACACAGCGACTATTTCTTCGGATTACCTTGAAAATGCATCATAGAGAGAGACGGTGACTCTGTTGTGACGAACAACAAAGCTGGATAAAGGAGTAGCATAATGTCGTCTTTTCAGACGAGTCCCGCTTATGCGTGCGGTATTCTAAAGGCCGTATACGTGTCTGGAGGCTCCGAGGATTCTCATCACCTCCTTGCATTCGATATCGGTATAGGGGCCCTACACCTAATGTGAAGGTTTGAGCAGCCAATTAGTACACGGCACGCATATCTTTTGTTCTAATCGACGATAATTTGAACGCTGATAGGTACATTTCTGACATCTGACATCCAGTGATTCCTATTTTTGAGGCCTGCCGAACGACATCTGCCAATAAAATGATGCAAGACCACGTGTTGAGCGTTTTGTTCTGACTTTCCTCTATAAACAAAGTATTCGACTGCTACCCTGGCCAGCAAGATCTCCAGATCTGTCATCCATTGAAAACATATGGTCATGGATTGCTGAGAGACTGGTCTACCACCCCTCTGCAGTTAATACGGTTGATTAAGAGTGGCACAGACTTGAATGACAGTGGCGAAGGCTACCAACAAGAAATGCTTACCAGCATTCTTTTTATCTCTTATACAATTAATAATTTTATAACTATTTTTGATTATAAAAGTTTTGTCCAAACTATCTATAGTATTTTGTAAATTCTTTTGTTACATTTTACCTGTTTTATTTATGTAAGTATCGAAACAATTAGGTACAGTTTTAAGTTAGTAGGGATTTTTTTTTTTTATTTGCAGATACTTTATGAAATTTCGAAGTTAAAAATATAAGAGGAATTTTCAATATAATCATTGTAATGCCTAATTTTTTGCATACAGTTTTAATTCTATTAGTTATTTCTCTATTACTATTATTAATTGTAATAAAATCATTTCATTAATCAGATGCTTATTATTCCTTTTTTAGTATGAAGTTCTTTACAAATAATAGCATTATTACCTGGGAATTTATCAATATAAAAAATAATAATTTCAAGTTATAATTTTTATAGGATCTTTTAGATTTAAAATCTTAGTGCTATCTCTTACCTTAAAATTGAAATATTTAAACTCCTTCATAATAAAAAAACTTTTACTCTTTAAATACCTGGTTTGGTAAATTATAGTTAATAGATATCTTTGTTTAAATCAGTGTCTTTAATAATTATTCTTTTGATGTAATTATCATTTTTAGAATTTATAGTTCTGAAATCCATACCCTTATTCAGAATTTCTTCTAAACTTTTATTCCTAACAATATTTAGATTACCAGTAATCACATGTTGATACCCTGCATTTATATGTTCTTTATAATCATTGCAATTACTAACATACTTTCTCTGGACTTCTTTATAATGATTTTAGTTATTTTAATTTTAAATCATAGAGCCCATAATTTTATTAAATGTAAAAGCTTTTTTAATATCAATTTTTTAAATATTATTAAGAATTATATTTTTATGCTGATTAATAATATTGTTTGTTTGCGTATATATATACAGAGTGATAGAGAGAGAGACTGTTACTGTGTGTGTGTGTGGTTTTTTCTTTTCTTTGATAAGGTAGGCTGTGGTAATGTATACAGAATTTGTTAAGCATATAAATAAGATATGCCTCATTTTTCTAAAAGTATAATCTAGATCTCTTGGAATTAAGAGTGTACCTGGGAACTAAATGTATCTTCTTTACAATCAATGCATTTTTTTTTCTTTATTTGCAGGAGTAGCTGGCGTTCAGAGAACTGAAGAAGATGGCTACTCACATCGAGAGAAGAATTAAGCTGCAAGACATCATTGTAATCTACCTTGAACCTTACAATTTTAACCTCTTCCCAAAGAGTAAAGAGGGGACATCACTTTTGTTCTGATGATGAGGTGAAAGCTGCCATTAAAGCTCAGTATCAACAACAACCACAAGAATTCTTCTTCGGTGGGTTTACCCCGCTAATCACGCATGGGTGCAAGTACATAGAAAAGAATGGGGACTATGTGAGGAAGTGAACAATGCAGAACCTAGAAGATGCATGTAGCTTTCTTGTACAACAAGAGTAGTTAAAATAAAATAAAAAAAGTCTTTTCATGGAGACATTACTTTTCAATCAAGTTTCGTACTTAATTTTTAAATATTCATTAAATCTTCCTCAAGCTTATTGCTTGATTCATTATTGAAATTGTTTTATTTGACTTTTATTAGATATTGAATAGTTTTAAGAACTTTTGTTCATGTTTATTACACTATAAACTGATATTTTTACTATATGCAATTAATATAAGTGATTGAATTTTCATTAAACGCAATAAAATAGCCTTAAAATGTAGAACTCTCAGTTGTGTCCACACTATATCTATTGCGTTCCATTTATTTACGTAATTTTTGTAATCCATAATCAAAGTTTCTTAGTTTATTCAGTTTGAATACAAGCGAAGAAATATACTCCATGCGAATATTCAAAATACAATTATATCTCTCTCTTTACGCTTTTCCCATTAAGCGGATTCATTTCAAGGCGCTTTACCTGCCAGAGAACCCAATACTTTATGTGAAAGCACAAATTCGGAGATAGCGATCCTTCTCTATTTTCGATCCTCCTAGTCCAATTTTGATTTTTTTTTTCCAATTTTTCATGCGTCTACATAATAGCTTTACTTTGTTTGGCTCAGGATAGCCACATCTGGTTCTCACGCCATTAAAAAATATTATCACTCGCTCATCACATTCTTAGTACCATTTTCGCGCTCTTTTTGTCGAATTAATAACCCATATAAATGATGAGATTATCACATAGTTAATGTCAGATTAGGATTTAATCAGATAAACTAAGCTATAATAATTATAATACAAAACACAAGTAACTTTTATCAGCATATGAATGATCTCGATTTTATTTACTTTAATTTTTTACCGTACCTTTCTCATTATATGAATGCATAGTTCTTGGATTTATTTCCTACCATTGAATGGTGATAGTAATTAGCTCTCCTTCATGTATATATTGCAGATTCTTTTATACATAAACTAACTACAGCAACTTTATTTAACTTATTTTTTACGGTACCTTTCTCAGTACATGAATGTATGGTCCTTGATTTTATTTTCTACGATTGAATAGCGTTAGTAATTAATTTTCATTTAAGAGTATACCATAGACATTTTTGTACAAAAACAAACTATAGTAATTTTATTTACGGCATCTTTTAATGTATCCCTAATTTATATAATTTTGGAAACAATCATGATCAAACTTTCAAACTGTGTTTATTTTTGTTTTCTCTGTTTAGGTTTTAATTTGATTTTTTTTTTCCCTTTTTGAAACTACACATAAATGAAATTTTTTCCAAAGCTGTCAGTAAGGCATCTCAAAATCTATGATGTGACAAACAAATTGAAAAAACAAACGTTGCGCGAAGGCAAAGGTCATGTAAAATATTTGATTATCAAATGTGAACGTTCAACATTATTTGATTTTGCCTCTCAGCCACAAGAAAAATTACTATTAGTTAATTTTTATATATATTCAATGGCTCCTGTGGCATTTTTTTGCCCGAGTATGAAAACGTTATATCATTCATATCCAAAAGACGTCATATATACAATCGGTCCTTTACAATTTCACTTCTTTATTGTATTCAAAATTAGCTGTCGACATGTTAGATTTTCACTTCTGTTTACTGACATCTCACTGCGGAAGGTCCAATCGCAGCATTCGCACGACCTCCAACTTTGACCTGCATAGTGTTGACAACCTCTTAAAATGCTGTCGCGGCCATCCAAAAAAGAAAACATTAAACAAGACTCATTTCCTCGGAAATTGAACGAGTTCAATATTCAACTATTCACAAACAGCTTTTAGAAGGGGGGGGGGTTTTTTTTTTTTTTTTCCTTTTGTAGATTGGCAATAGCTTAGAATAACTTCAAATTTGTTTTGAGCGACATTTCTCGGAGAGAGAGAATTGATTATTTAAAAGAAAAAGAACAAAAGTGAGAGACAGAAAGTTTTCTCATTTTCTTTTTAACTTTTTTTGTTTTTGTTTTTATGCTGAGTGCGCCTCGAAAGAGTTGAATGAGCTTGATATTCATTTTTTCAGTGGGACAATGAGCCCACGGAAAGAGATGAGATTTCGAAGGTCGGTGATTGACAAGGTGGAACTAATCTGAATGGGATACAGTGTACTAAAAGCATTTAAGCGACTCTTTTCTTGACAAGAATATCCGACTTAATTGATTTTAGGGTGGGCTGACTTGTCCAATTGCTTTATAAAATCGATGGATGATTGTGAAGTGAATTCACCCAATCGAAATTTTGTTGCACATGTGAAATGATTCAGTATGAATGATTTGTAGCTGTATAGTCACAAATTATACTTGATTTCTATGCAAGTGGAGGTATTAAACGATTCAACATGGGTGATTATCGTTATTGTTTGGAATGCAGACTTTGCAAACTAGTTATACTAGTAATTTTTAAACATCGTAATATCAATTTTATGAAATCTGGTATTCATGTAAGCAACTGTCCGCATGTTATTAGTTTCTAATGCAATGATATTTAAAAAAAATAATTCAATACAATTTTAAATATTTAATTTTATATAATTGAAATTGGAACAAAAATAACTCATTTCCTTTAATACTTTGCTCATCATTAATTGGTGATTATGGTTATTGTTTGGCAGACTTTGCAAACTAGTTATACTGGTAATTTTTAAACATCGTAATATCAGTTTTTTGAAATCTGGTATTCATGTAAGCAACAGTCCGCATGTTATTCGTTTTTAATGCAATGATATTAAAAAAAATTTATTCGATCAAATTTAAAATATTTAATCTTATACAATTGAAATTGGAACAAAAATAACTCATTTCCTTTAATACTTTTGCTTATCATTAATTGTTTAAAAATTATAGAATGTATTTTTATTTTACTTCTGTAATATTAATAGCTGGAATTATTAAATAGAAAGGCTATATATATTTAAATCCATTAATAAAATTCCATAAATTGTTATTAAAGTATTTCGAAAAGATTATATAAATCTCATCAACATGTCTTATGCTTTTGAATACTTAAAAATGACAAATTAATTAATGGATAGGAAATTATGAATGTGTCATGTATTAAACTTACTGAATAAGCCTTTTATATAAGATAATATTAATTATAAATAAATTTGTGAGATAAAAATTAGGGACTCTAAGTGTTTGCATACTTGAAGCTAACTTACCTTAAGAGCGAAAGAATGGAAACTGCTACATGAAAATATTAAGTTTCTAAGTCCTCCCGTGATGTGGCGTAATGTAGATTTAAGGAGAGGATAATACCAGGTCAAGTGTCGTTCTTATCACGTTGCAATGGTTCAAGAAGTTAAAGTGCAACAGCCAATAACATTCGTGATGCTCTAGTAAAACTTTAATAAAACCAAAACGAAAATAAATCCATTTTAATAAATTGTCAAAGCTGCTTTTTTATTATAAAGTTAGAGCTGCTTCATCAGGTTCCACAATGATGTAACAAAATTATCTCTTTAATTTTTATTCAAGATAAACGAACATATTTTAAAGGTCTAAAAAAACTCATTTTCTATATGCTTGAGTTTGCATTTTTTGAAATTTTTCCGTTGCATCGTTATTTCTCATCTTTATCATCTATATTGTTATTGCTTTAGATCTCAGACTAAAACTTTCTCTCATATTTGTGAAAATAATCGTTTACTGTTACATTATAAATAGTATATTTCTCACTTTAAAATATTACGTTAAATTTCTGTTATGGGAATAAGTTTTTTTTCACACGTAGCAACATGATTCAATTTGAATTCATTGTGTCTCTTATTTTCTATATACTTTGTAAGCCTTTTTTAATAGATAAAAGCATCCATAAATATTTTTCCGTATGATATATAAGGGAGGGAAAGAAGTTAAGAAAGTGTATAGAAAATTAGATAAAAAAAGATGTAGAAATTTATGAATTTAAGCATGAGTTTTTGCATAATTCTTCATAAAATAATATTGTTGTTGACTTGCATTTCAAATATACATAAGTAAAATAGATAAATATTTGCTTTTTCTGACATATTAGTATTTAAGGGGCAAGAGGATCTTTAACTCGCGTTTTATATAAAGAAAATAATATCAGTTACTCTGACATTTTGTTATAATCTTTAGGCAAACAGAATCAATCTTTTTATACATGCTTTTAAAAATGACATTTAAAATCATACATTAGTTTTATAAAAACAGCAAAGAAAGTTAACTTGTGAAATAGGTTTTTAAATAATTAATTTTTAATTGAAGCATCTCTGAAGAACCATCCTTAAAAATTACTAAACCAAGAAAAGAGAATGTAAAATGTGATTGATTATCAATTTTAAACTCTACGTGCGAAACGAATTTTATAATTTAGTAATACAAATACGTATTTACGAAAAATGTGTATGTACGAGAAATTATATTGGCATAGAAGATACAATTCCACAACAAGACAAAAAAAAAAAAAAAAAGTTTCATAAATTTAATCGGATTAAATGACATTGAAAAGAACCACTGTCGTCTAGTTATTAACACTACTTTAAATTATTGCAGCTGATATAATCCAAATTGCTTATTAATGTATGGCGAATATAACTCCTTCTTCATTGAAATAATTCTCATCTTACTTTTTATTCAGACTTTTCATACAAATTCCGCTTCATTTTTCGCTGAAATTTATATTACTGAAATTTTCAAAAGTGAGAATATAAATTAAGGTATACGAACACGTTGAAATGGTCAATTTTCGAAAAAAATCACATTTTTAGTTTTTTGTTTTCTTGAATAAAGCATTTATTTAGCTTTATAAAACTGTTTTTATTTTGTTTCTACGTCACTTAAAAGCCAAGATATTAAAGAATTAGTAAAGCTCAAAAAACCGGATGTGGGTATTTAAATGACCGGAAGTCAGCATTTAAATGCCCTTTAAAGATGTCAAACAGAATTAAAAGACCATATTTATTTTTAATATAAATTTAGAAAACATTTGATGCAATATTTAAAATAATTAAGCATTGTGCTAGTGTCTGACGACGTAGAATTTAAGGAAATCTGGCAATAATTGTTTTATTTACATACAGCTTGATTTGTTGACAACTGTGCTTGTGTAGTTGCATAACAAAACTTATTACTTTTTATTTGAAACAATATTGAATTTTCTTTCTGGTATTAGTATTTTTACAGCTATGGGAAATAACAGAAATTAAAGTTATACTCGTAAAAGACAGTTCAAAGGAAATAGGTACTCTAATAATGTTCCAGTTCCAGAGAATGAAAAAATTAGTAAAGATGTAGATATTTCAACTACCAGTGAAACAAAATTGATGAATTCTTTCAAACCTTCAGATGTTACTGAAAATGATGAAAAAAATTTTATTTTTAACTTAGGAATTTTCAGTCATGTAATTTCTTTATTATGTTGTCCTGTATGTTTTAAAAGAAGTATTAATGTAATGCAAGAATCTGTTTTTGGATTAGCCATGAACATGACTTTAAAATGTGAAAACTGTGACTATTCCTTCTCTTTTTGTTCATCTGATAAAATAAACAAATTGCATAATATTAATCTTGCATTTGTTTTTGGTATGAGAGTCATTGGCAAAGGATATTCTGCGGCCAAAAAACTTTGTTCCGCCATCAATATAAATGTTCCTTCAAAAACAGCATTTGGTTTCCTTGAGAAAAAACTTGAAGTTGCTGCTAGCTACGTAGCATGCAATACTATGAATGAAGCTGCTTTGGAAATTAGAGGTAATGAAAATGATTCTGAATTATCTCATTGTGGTGTGTCGGTTGATGGAACTTGGCAACGCAGAGGATATTCATCCTTGAATGGATGTGTCTCTGTTATTTCAATAGATACAGGGAAGGTATTAGACATTGAATTCATGTCTAAAGTATGTAGACTTTGCGATTCAAAAAATGAAGGATTAAACACCATTCATAACTGTGCAAAGCATACAGGATCATCTGGTGCTATGGAACCAGTTGGCGTCTACCGCCTTTTTGAACGTTCGGTTGAAATGAGGAAATTACAATATGTAAGCTTTTTTGGAGATGGTGACTCCAAAGCGTATGATGCTGTGAAAAATATTTATGGCCAGAATACCGTTACAAAATATGAATGTATAGGACATATACAAAAACGTGTTGGAACAAGATTAAGAAAATTGAAATCAACAAGAAAAGGGCTTGGAGGATGGGGAAAACTGACAGATGCCTTCATCGATAAGTTGCAATATTATTATGGCATAGCTATCCGTGACAATGTGAATAATTTAGAAGGTATGCAACGTGCAGTAATTGCAGCATTTTTTCACTGTTGTTCAAATGCAAAACAACCAATGCACGGCCAATGCCCTGTTGGACCGGATAGCTGGTGCAAATATCAACGAGCTGTATCACTCAATAAACAAATCTATAAGGACAAGTCTAAAGGACTTCCACAAAATCTGGTTAACATTATAAAACCAATATACATGAAATTATGCGACAAAGGCCTATTGGAGAAATGCTTACCAGGAAAAACTCAAAATGCAAATGAGTGCTTCAATGGAATTTTGTGGAAATTCATTCCAAAAGATGTCTTTGTTGCATTACCAACACTGCGATTAGGAGGATATATGGCAGTAATTCAATTTAATAAGGGATTTCAAGGATTATTGGATGTATTGAAACATTTCAATGTGCCTATTGGTGCATTTACATTAAAAGGTTTTGCAGAACTAGATGAAGTTCGAGTCACAGAATCTAAACGACATTCATTGTCAACGGTAAAAGTTGCCAGAAAAAAAAATAGATTAGCTAAAAAGAAAAAAATGGTTAAAAATGAGCAAAGAGAAGGTGTCAGCTATAAAACTGGGGAATTTTAAGTAAGTGATTGTGTGTATATAGAAAATATATGATAAATTGTACTAAAAATGCATTTTTCTCAAAATCAGTTTTTTCGCATATTTTGAAAATTCCAAAAATGATAACTCAAAATATTACTGCTAAATTTCTTTGAAACTTGGTATTATCTTTTCTCATAATATTGTCTAGGGCTTGATCTAAAATAATGTTCATAATAAGAATATTTTGAAAATTATGGCTTATTATTTGTATAACAACGTTGTAAAATATGGTAAATTTCTTGTAATAGCTCTTCGACTGGCTCTGAAATTTTTATTTATTTAAATTGCCATAATATTTTAGACCCAGTCCTAGGTACATGTATAAGGTTTATTTTGATACTAAATTTACATAAATTAGTTGAATACATTTTCATGTAGCATTTTTGAAAATTTTCTAAAATTTCTTCAAAATTCTCTATAAATTTGCTAATTTTGTGAAACATAAGTAATTTATTGCAAATAGCAGTTTAACATACCTTATTTACATTGAAACTGAAGTTAAAAAGGGTATAAATTTTTCTCTAAATAATGTTTTTTAAAAAAAGTACTCCGAACGTGTTCGTGTACCTTAAACTTTGTTATTTTAAAAAAAAATCTATTTCAGGTGCGGTAGGTACTCTTGTTTCGCTATTGTCCTTAAAATTCATTCAACCAACTGATCATTGTGTATGTAATCTATTACTGGGATGGTGTGTGACATTAATGCTCTAATGTTTACAATTCTAACTACAACAAAGGGTGAAAACTCATAAGTCCATCGTACAGATCATTTAGCAGGGCTCGTCATTCGAAAGTGCTTCGATTCACTGAGTTCTTAATTGTTTGGGTCAAGTAACACTGTGTGAACGAAACCGTTTTCCCACTTTCTTCGGTAAAGTTCATTGTGAACACAGATTCCCTCAAAAAAATTTTCGCTCTAACAGATAAGAAACCGTTCCAATGAGCGATTCTCAATTCCACTCTGCTAGAGGCTTAATTTTGGTTTATCTGTTATTTTTTCGGCGGTAGCCAATTTTCACCTTCCATTAGTAAATTTTCACAAGAGAGTGGTTCCGACTATCCCACGGGATTGTTTATTTATTCTTGGTGATTTTTGGTGACTTTGATCGTCGGGTTTTAAGTTTTTTTGTTATTTATTGAACAATTCAGTAACCATTTCTAATCTGTTCCGCTACATAACTGTTTGTTTTTTTATTAAGAAGTGTTCCCACCTGCACTGATGTTCTCAGCAGTAAATCTTCTTTCAGTCAGTGTTTATCATAAGGGAATTTTATTTTTTTATTTCAAACATTTGGCTTATTTATTGAAACATTATATGATATTATGATTACATTTGTAAATAATCATCACTGTTGTTTGTTTAAGTAAAGTATTATAATTCTTTACTTTTATAAATGGAGAAAATATCATTGAAATAGTTGCAACTATTCATACTCAACCATTTAAATTTAAGAATGCTTAGCAAATTCGTTTGGATGAAATCTCTTTGGGCTAACAGTCGTTACTTTGGAGAATGAACCAACCAAAATTAACACTTTTTTTAAAAAAGTTACAATAATATTTTTGCACAAAGTATTAGAATTTTGGTTTTCAAATAAAATTAAGTATTAAAATTTCTCTCGGACATTTTTCATAAAAATAATATTTAAAAATTGATAGTTGTAACTGCTTCAAAGAATATAGTACTCGCCTATTAACCAATAAATATTTTGAATGCTCAATAATTTAATACAGAAAAGGGATTTCAGAAATATTATAAAAACATTCCTCACAAACTGAATAAAAATTGTAATGATTTAATCGGCTTTATTTTTAAGGGGAAAAAATTGCTCAGAAGTGTTACAATGCATTACAAAACGAAAAAGTGCATCAACGATAATGTCTTTCATAATAATAGGATTCGCTTAAACTGAATAATTGTAAAATCATAAGTCTATACTATAGTCTTCAAATCTTTGTCAAATCTACGCTAAACTACCCTTTAAGAATCCGTTTTTACATACAAATTTTTAAAATGTATTGATATGAATTTATTTTACTTCATAAATTATTTTTTTTCATATTTGAATGTCACTAGTTCCTCATATTTAACCTTTAGATTACCATTTTTATTTTTCTTAAGCTAGGAATTTTGCTCATCTTAACTCCTCAGATAAGAACTTAGTCTTGTATGGTTTTATACATATGGAAACAGAAAAATAGCAATTTTGGGATTGTAGGACATGTGTCTCGCTATTATTTGAATAACACTGGCTAAAAACAAACTTTTTGAACAAAGGTTTTCTTCAAACTTCACACTTTGCGTAATATAATTTTTATACCTTAAATTTTAAGAGCAAAAGGAAACGTTGAGTCAAATTAAATTTATTCAATAATTAGTTTTAATATTTTTTTTATTTGATGTTTATTAAATTTATCATCTAAAATAATTAAAAAAAAAGAGAGTATAAGCAATGACCCCTTCCGCTTGGTGACAGATATGGTGACCATTTGGCGACTTGGCGAGAAACTTGGCGTAAAATTTACTTCTTCGAATAATAAGTTTTAATCAATTAATTTTTAATTATAATTAAATTATGTATAGAAAATTTCAGCTCAATTGAACACTTTAAAATGTGAGAAAAAAGCGTTTAAAGTTTTGACCCAGTCAAAGTTGTACTGTAAATATAGAAGAAAACCCATTAAAAACTTCGTATTTGTATAATTATATACATATGGAAACAGAAAAATGGCAATTTTGGGAATGCAGGACATGTGTCTCTCTAATTTTATTGGTTGGGACCATATATCCCATTGGTATTCTAACTAAGAAAAGAGGCAAAAAAAAAGGAAAAAAACCAGTACAAACAAGGTACGTTAAAAGAAAGTTTATAATATTCACACGTGGTAAGGCGTTAAGCATTATTTGCACAATAGTACCAGGCATATTACACAAATAGTTTGAGTTCTTGAATCTATGGATATTTTTTCAAATTAATTATTGTGTGTTGAACTCTGATCCAATAGGACAGTTGTGTGTGAGTTCTATATTCAGTTTTATCCCTTTGGGCAACAGTATCGAGGTATTCAAGCGTTTCATTTTAGTCTAAGGATAAATGTAATTCTAAATTAAAAACTATCTTAAAAATCATAATTAGTATGGTAATAGAATTTTTGTCGGACAACTGCCACGCACATCTTAGAAAACAAATTTGACTAAAAGTCTTCAGTATAAATGTAGGAAACTACTTTTTTACGTGCTATAATAAAGTTGTAATATAGATAGATGAAATTGCATTAAAGTTTGAATACATAATTTAGATTAAACTAAATGAAATACGTGATGAGAAAACCACCAGAGTGTAAAGCATAGTAATATGTAAAAGGCTTGGAGGTGAAATTCTCGATACAAATCTAATTTATACAATCTGCAATCTTGCTTCAGCCTTGGAACCACCCACCTACTTTATATTTCCTGCCTTACAAAAAAAACTTATCTACGACACTTTCATGTCTCTCTCGTTTTGACACGTAATCGACAGTTTCTTAATTCTGTCTCTTCTAATCTTAAGGTATCCATCTTCTTCATTCCTTTTATGTTTAACTGTAAATCTGTGAGTAATGGGAATCAGTAATGAAATGAAACAACTGATAGCTTCGATGTATTGAATTCCTTTTCTGCACTTGATACTTAAGGAACAAGAATAAAATAAGGAAATATTGAGAGACTGTGGAGAGTATATGAATTCTTTTATTTGTAATTTTAGAAGAGGTAATTAACTTTAAAATTGGAAGACCACAGGACGGCATTTGTTATTTAATAAAACTGTACTATTATTTATAGCCAATTAAGGCATATGTAATGAAAGAAAAATAATTGGGGGAGATACGTTTAAACCACACCAGAGTGATAAAAAAATTCATAAGAATCAATTAAACTAACTAAACAGTAAACGTTATAATAGATGTACATGACATGCTAAAACTTTTGTTACTGCTGCCAAACAATAAGAAAATTAAGATGAAATGATTTCAATTACAAAATTGGAAATTATTCAGAAGGACACGGTGGATTCCCCTACAATCTGTGTTCAAAGTTAATTTCTCATTTCTAGAGGTTCACAATAGACTAATGTATCATTATATTCAAAAGAAAAGCTAAGAGTTTCAAATTAATTATATAACGGACACATAAGGTTCACTTCTTATGATATTCAGAAAAAAATTTCTATGTAAATATCAGATTTTGATTCACTTAATTACAGAAAACATAAGCGACAGTTTGTAATAAACATGAGTGCTTCAAAAAGCACGTGTTTTAGGATGACAGGAGCCATTACTAAGGCAATTTGCTGTTACTTGTGTGCTCCATCTGTTACCATCTGTTAAACGGCTCCAAAACAAAATTGACACTGATTCATAGGTTAGCTTTCATTTGGCAACCATTCGTTGTCAAAAAATTTGATTGTTGCCATATCGAGTTGTCGTGAAATATAAATATGAGCATTCGAAAATTAATACCTCGGACAATATTAGAACACGTTATTCAAGTTTGTAACAGGGATTTTGATCTATATATCACAACATAAACCTCGAACTCACACAGACGTTATACTTAACAAAATATTTCTACATATGAAACAATCCCAATGAATTACTACTAAAACCTATAAACGTTAAATTACGTATTTTAACCACTAATGTATTTAACTAAATACATTCTGTGCTAAAATATATTTCAGAACAGTGAGGTGAAGAGACGACCATGAAGAACTCCTTCATAATAATTATGGAATAATTCGAGAATACAATTTGATCAATGGATTTATATCATACTTGTAAGGAATTACCTAATAATAATAGACATACCATTTTTCAAATTTTTATGAATGTAATTTTATAGTGTTAATAAGGCAAATTCCATTGAATTAAAGAAAATGTTGGGATAACACTCATAAAATCTTAAATTATACAATTATACAATTTGAAACAAATGCGTATTAAAAAGTATGTGTTCAATGCGCATATTTCTAAATAATGGTGGGATCACTTCTTATAGCTCGAAGATTTAGTGAAATAAATTACATTTAAAACATAATAAAACTTTATTCTAAGACCAAAAGCTTTACAGCACTCCCGGAGAGGTCTACTGTATCTGCTCCCATGCTATTGAACCTTCGACTGACTCGCAAAAGACACTCTCTTTCACCCTTCGCACGGGTAGTATTTCTAGTTCCACGTAACTAGTAAAGACATCTGAATCATTGCCCGGAAGGATGCGAATACTAACCCTCCCCTAAAAAGTCTGGCGTTACATTTGTATACAAATATGACTCAGCAGCTGAATTCTTTAAAACTAACATTCAAAATATTCCAATAAAACAAAATTTGCACATAATCATTAACGCTAAATGCACAATAATCATTAACGCTAAATGATATGAATTATCATTAAAACAATATTTAAAAACAAATGTGATCATTATTTCTCTCTTCAAATCGTCAAAAATCTTACATTCCAAAACATCAATTATTATACATTCCATGAATTCAAAATTATTCAAATTAATTTGATATTCTAAATACAAAGACAGAATTATAAGAACACGTAAAACTGCACGAATTTATATATGTAACGATATACAAATCCACATATTCAGTAATAATCAACTAAGTTCACGCTAACCGTGATAACACGTCTACAAGGGGTATTTTCGAAACCGGACAATGTATCAGAGTTAAATCTTTGAAGGGAGAATATACATCTTAGTAGAGTCTGGATGACAGCGGTGCATTTTCGTTAAACACGAAGAGAATTATGATCCGTGTAAAATTCAATGTCGGTGCCAAACACCCACGATTCGAACCTTTTCAAGTTCTATACGGACGCGAATGCCTCCCGCTCAATGGTTGACCATGTTTGCAGGTCTTTGGTCAATTTCTGACTTTCATAAGATATTGGATAAATCTTTTCTGGAAATAAACGCGCAGCAACGCCTAAAGCTGAAGCGCCTAAATGAATGATGTATGACCAGTTCATCGCAGGAAGGAGCCCCCTTTTCAATTTTTTGAACACGTCTTCATGTTCGTCAGCCCTAAAATTTTGTATAAACCTTCTTTTTTGTTAACTTTGTGTGTGGGGGGGGGAACAAGCAATGAATACCTGGAAATGTACTCGCTGTAATAATTGCATAAGCTGGGAACACTATGTAAGTCCTTCTCATTTTTTGGAAACATTAAAGTTTCCAATCACACACACCTTTTCTATCCGAACCTGCATCGTATTCTAAAACCTTCACATGGATTTCACCAAAATTAAACCTCTTAAGGTTCACAATGAAATCCAATTTTCCAACCTCGGTAAAATGATGTCCAAATGCTGCAAATACTTACTGAAATTTCTTGAAAATATGGCGATACCATCTATATACGTACGGGGCGAATTCTCGATGAGAAGTAAGCGCTTTATTCATTATCCGTCGAAATGCAACAGATACATTTTTCAGTCTAAAACTCATAACTTCAAATCTGTACATTTGGCGGAGAGTTTAGAAAGAAATAAAATCTCTTTGCTTTCTTTTGACATCGGGATTTTCAGATATCCTTTCAAAAGGTCTAACATAGTTATTACGTTAGTTCTGTCGATTGACTGGATCAATTATGTTGCATTTTTCACAAGGAAATCACCTGCTGCCGTTACACAGTTCAGTATCCAGTACTCGATACACAATCTCATTGACCCATTCTTCTTATTCACACTGAGTACCGGATACGAAATCTCAGCGCTTCTATCCTCAATTAAATCTAATGACGACAATTCTTGGATTTGATGATCTTCTTTTTCCCTTCTGTATTTTTGGTGTTCTGAACATAAACGGGATTTTTTTTTTCGTTCGAGGCTTGGCTTTAAATTCATTTTATGGGTGTCAACTTTAACAATGTTTACATTGAACGTAAAGTGTCTTCGGTACTTCCTTGACTTATATCAATGTGCTTCAATAATTCTTTCCTTTCGGGTCTCAGAGAAGTGGAAGTGTGAAGAACTTCACCTAAATTCTTCATCGAATATCATCCCGATTTGCATTCACTCTTGGGTAATACCTCCTTATCTTATACTCATGATGATGTCGAATTTTTCCATCGCTCAATTTCCTTTTATAGAAATGAGGAGGTTTCAATCCAATAACCTCTCTAGGGCCGGTCCACTGCGAGTAGAGCTTGTTCGTTGAATCAGGTATCAATAAATGTACCATTTCTCCCATCTCAAAGCTCTTAGAACGAGCTTTTCGAGTGAAATTTCTTACATAAGCTTTTTGTCTTCCTGAAGCAATTAATACCACCTGCTCTCTCTCTCTCTCTCTATCAGTGGCCATCTCCAAATTGATTTTTTATTCTTATATATAGTCCACCACAATTTCCCCCTAATCAAAGGAATGGCAATATCGCTGCACCTACTTGATTTTAATACACTAAGAGGACCCCTGGTTGTTCATCCATACATCAATTTGAAAGGTGACGCTCCCGTTGTGCAGTTTGGGACTTCTCTGTATGTGAAAAACAAGTATGGGATATATTTGTCCCAAATACTAGGAGCAGACCTAATAACGGTGTGAAATGAATTTTTTTAAACACTTTATTGTACCTCTACAAGAGTCCACGAAAATCGTGGGGTACAACCCAAGCACTTCATGAATACTTGGATTAGCATTGTAATTGCTTCCCATATCGCCGGCAATGACATAGGTATTCCCGTCCTTATAAATATCCCCATTAGAACATCGCATGTAGCTTTGGTAGACAACGTTCGAAGCGGGATAGTTTCCTGCCATGTGGAATGCCGGTCTATCATGACAAGACAATTTTTGTGTTTACTGGTCGACGATGGATCAATCTTGCCAGTTATATCTACACATTACCATTCAATATAAATAAAAGGGTATTGAAGTTTTTGAGTTTCAATTTGTATGAGGTTTAAAAGATGGAATATTTGATACTATTTTTCTTTGGTTTCGTTCGTTTTGACTCCTGATTGCTACAAATAAATGTTAAGGATGAAAATTATTTCCTACTTATTGATATTGACAATAATTTTTATTACTCATAAGACATTAAAAAGCCTACGGCAAATAGAAAAATAAACAGAAGTTGTAGTTTCAACGTCACACTTTTGTATTGTTCATAATGTGAATATTTATGTGTGGATTAAAAATTATTCATAATTATATACGTAATTTAAAAATAGAAATCTATGGTTGATTCTCAAATTTCAAATATGTTCTTTTTTTATTTTATGTATTCTTTAGAATGACTTTTAAGGTTTTATAGATTTCTTCAATAATTCTCTTTGTATGTTTCAAAAAAGAAATAAAAATCTTCATTTTTAAACACTGAAAAACTCAAAGTTAAGAAGAGTTCATAAAAATGTGATTATAAAAATTATAATTCATTTGGGTAAAAGAGTATCGATCAGGCACAGCAGTATGAACCATCTAATAAAGATTTTTTAATTAGTTGTCATAATGTATACAAATAATCTAATTTTAATACGATATGATACACACAATTTCAAGTATTTGTGTATTATTCAAACAACAATATTGCGTAACGTACAACATGAATCCTTTTAAAAATAAATTTGCATTAAAATCTAAAACAAATGAGCTCATATTTTAAATGGAAATGTAACCTTATGATAAGAAATGTACCTAAATAGAAGAATAATAAATCTCTGTCACAAAAGTCTCCCAGATTTTTTTAAAAGAAGAAAAAAGAACATTTTGGGGGAAATTGACAAATGTAAAAAGTTTCTTCCGGATTAGAAAAATGATACAAGAGCTGAGTTTTTAAAATTGAAGTTTTATAAAAACCTTTATAAAAGGCTTATCAGTGCTGCAAAACAACCTTCATTTCGATAAAACAAATTTCAGAAAAGAAAAACAATCCGGAAAAATGTGTTTCTTTTAACGAAAGCAAGGTCGTGAAACAAAATTCATCTTTTCAACAAAGATCTGAAAAAAAGGTTTTTATTCGTGAACTTTCTGCGGGATTACAACAATGTAGGCGTTTTAAAAAATGGGAAAATGTAGAACTTCATCACGCTTTTCTAAAACACTGAACCCGGCACGATATATTAAAATGCAGGAATAAAGAAAATCTTGATATTCGAAAAATAAAATAAAAAATAATTAAAGAGATGGCATCGCAAAATACACAAATCATAGTCAATGCAAATGCAGCAAAAGAAATTAATAAATATTCATAAGATCCCTAGATTTCTCTCGTGACATTGTAACTGCCACTTTCAACACAAATCACTGCCAACTTTCGTCAAAATTTCTGTTTGATGTGATAAAGATCTATGCAAGGAAACGCTGCGGTTTCTTGCGCAAAATTTTCTGCACTATGTGCATTAAATATTGAAAACATGACTTAACTGTTGATCAGACAAATGAGTTATTTGATAATTTTTGTTTTACTAACATATTCTCTTATATAATTTCAGTTTAATTTAATTTTTGTCACAATTAAGTAGAGCTAAAGTGAAAGGACAGACTTGTTTTTTTACATTTAGTTGTTAAATCCTGAACTTTATAGCATAATTATTAAAATGGATATCCATTATCTCGATTACGGTATGTTCATTATATTTAGTAGAGCTAATAAATACATAAATACTTGAAATGTAGACACATTTTTAATTCTGAAAAACTGTTTTGTACATTAATGTGCGTTTCACGAGAAGTAAATTAATTCCATTAAGCATAAATAATTAAAAATCATAAACTGACAAAAATGCTGATAGAAATTTTTAAAGCCTTTTTACTCATGCGACACTTTATTTTCAGGAATTTATATCGTTGTTGTCAACGTGATAGTAATATCTACTATAGTCACCGATATGAATTAATAATTTCTACGAGTATTTTATTTTCATAAATATAATATACGTAAAACCAATGTATGTTGCGAGCATGTTTATAAAAGTTCATTCTAACAGAATGACTGAACCTTAACATATTTCGGTTACATTAATACCACTTTAAAGTGATTTAGAATACGCTATTACTAACAGTTCAGTTTTGGCTCTTGAAAAAGAGAACTTTCTTTAATAAAAGCCCCATGTAAATTATTTTTATGAGTAATATGATCTTCAAGAATAAATCAAAGCTATATTAAATAACTTGATGCCTAGAATCCTCTTAGGAATTAGAGGCAAATAATTATGTTTGTTAAACATTCTCAATGTTCATTTAATTATAAAAAGCTGATAAACATCCAAACTATTCAAACTCGAAAGTTCAAACCAAGAAGTGAGCTCGCTGGTTAAAGTAGAATAGATAGAACATAATTAACATAATAAAATGCCACAGTAAAAATTGAAGCGAAGCTGACAAGGTTTATTCAAATTTTTGTCAGACAATAATGCTATAAAGAATTTAGAATAAGCTGTTGCTGAGAATTCATCACTGGCACTTAAAAAAGTGAAAACCTTTCTTTGATAACATCCCCATATGGACAAATTTTATGGATAATATGGTATTCAAGAATAAATCAGGGCTATGTTATTTAATCGCTTGATCCCTAGAAACATCTGAGGAATTAGAGATAAATAATTAAGCATTCTCATTCCTTAATAAATTATAAAAAGCTGAAAAACATCAAATCTATTCGAATTTGAAATTTCAAGTTTTGAAGTGGGCTCACTGTTAACAGCAGAATAGATGGAACAGAATACAAATGATAAAATGACAAAATAAAAATAAAAGCGAACCTGTCAAGATTTGCTGAATTTTTGTCAGACAACAATGCTATAGAGTTCAATGCCATTAAATTTATAACGATCTAGGCTTTCTAAAGCTCAGTCCGGGCATTTTTTGTTCCAAGGTACAGCTCCAACCAAGATCGTAGAGAGCTTTAAATCTAGTCTTATAAATCAAACTTTCCATGCTATCAGTGTTTCCAAAAACGTTTCGGAGCGTTTTGAGGTATATTATATATTCATTTATGATATCACAGGTAGGAATTTTCTTTATATTCCTTTAAAGAGACGAAGATATCTCAGCCCCCATGAACACCTCACTGTGTTCCAATTTTAACTTTCACTGAAGTGTAGTCGGTCACTACGACAACACATTGAATGCGAAAGTGGAGATCATCTTATTGTACATCTTACTCACGCTCCCGGTCTATTACTTGCTGATAAAAAAAAAGGCCCTAATCTATAAAGAGGAGCTTCATCACTGTTTTCTGATAGTGTCCTTGAAGTTCTTTAATTCAGAGTAGTAGGGACATCAGTTATGTCCAAAATGTCGAGAATCATGTTTCAGATGCTGCCGATAAAAGCATTTCCCAGCCTTTTATCGGCTCCAGACTTGATGTGTAGTTATTCAGAGATTAGGAAAGCTGGTCTCGAAACAGAACTGAGATAGTAGCTTTTTTCTTTCTCTTTGGTGTGGATGTACGTCAAGCATACAGTCATTGACGTAACGTTATCTAAGTCTTTGTATTGTTTTTCTTTGGTATTGCAAGTGAAATATTTCAGACCCGTAGTCCACCTTCTAAAAAAATGGAAAAGTAAAACTATATAGAAATTAACATATTTCTTTTCTTTTCTTCCTTTTTTGTAAAGCCTTTTTAGTAACATCAGCACATTCAAAAATAATTTCTTAATGTTTTGCGATATATATGCAAATGACTTCTAGATAAGATAATAATATTCAATTCAATTTTTGTTCCTAACACTTTTTTATTCGCTTTTATTTTATTCACATTTGAAATCAATTTTTACTGATTCTAGCAATATATAAAAGTATGTTTAAGACGTTTCAGTGTTGTGGAGAATTCTCTCTACGTCAGTTTAACATTCAACTCCTGTTTCGACTATCAATATTCAAAATGTTGTTATTGTATCAAATAATTTGTAAAAAAGAGATTTAAACTTTTTATAACATAAAATATTATTAACCTTTTGAGATGAATTAAGCAATGCCTAAACGAATAAATCAAATAATTAAAAATGAATATGTAAAGAATCGAAATGCATTCAGTTTTTACCTGATTAAGATTGTTGTTTTTAAAAATCGATATCACTTTATATATGTTACTTTTCATTTCAAACTCTATTCCTATAAGGAAATCATTGATTTGTTTTCATTTTGTAATCATCAAATTTGCTTAGATAAAGGTGAATTTTATTAAAAAGTATATCTCATCCATTATTTCTTGTAAAAGAAGTTTCAGTCTATATGGAAAAATAAATCATTTAGTAACATTTATCCTTACATTCACAATTTTTTTTTAAAAAAAAAAAATTAGCAGATAAGTTTTTCAAACAGGAAAGAAAAAAAATTGACAAAGTTCATCGCTATATTATATTTTTTTTGTTCTAGTGTTTACTTTTCCATCTATTTTTTCCTGATTTTTTACTGTCGTACTCTAAAAATGGTATTTTTAACTTCTTTGCATATCAGTTACATTAAAAAATAATTTTTTTTCATTGCTTCATAAGCTTAAACATCATAATACAGGGACATATTTTCACCTTTAAGCAAATTATTTTGTGTCTGTTGTGTGATGTAGTTTCTTTCTATTGATTCATTAAACTAAAAAATTTGAATGAAGTTTAAATTTTATATTTTCATCTTCGATTTTGCTTATTGGATTCCTGAAAGAAGATCTGTAAAGTAGATAAACATTAAATACCATAAAGCGTTCTAAAAAAATTACTAAAAACCTGTCGTCAAACTTTTTAACGATAAGTCTCTTGCATTAAATAACGAGTACATTACGAAAATTTATAAAAATTCAGCTTTCATTAAATTTAAAAGCATGGTATTTTTCATGGAAAAATAAAACTCATTACACTTCATAATATTTATCTGAATTTTTAACCTTAAAAGCCTCATTTCTCCGTTTCCAAGACCTGTTTATAAAATAACCTTCATCAAAAATAGTTTATTAGATCAAATTTGTCTTTAAAAAAAATTCGAGAATCAAAATTTGTTAAGAAAAATGCCTCGAGGTACTAAATAATGTTCAATGTAATTGGATAGGAGTTATAGCATGTTCATCATTTCTTTAATTCCCTCATTTTCCTTTTCCGAACCTTGCCCCTTGGTTATTTTCTTCAAAAAATAGTTTATTAGAGCGAACCTTTTTTTAAAAGAAAAAAAATAGAGAAAAACAATTTCATTCTTCAGCCACTCAATAATAGTAAGTGTAATTGGAGATGAGTTTTTTCGTTCATTTTTTTTGTTTCAAGCTTTGCCTCTTGGTTATTTCCAGAATGAGTTATATATTCTTTTTAATGGATTTCTTTCTCCAAGTCAAAAATGTTTCAAACTAATGCCCCATCCATCACTCATTGTCACTCTTCTGTCTCACGTTCGGAAATGCTTTCATTCACCAATTATTATTTTCTTTCTCTTTCATTTCTAAAAATTAATTTTCTTTTCTATCTCTTTCTCATTGATGGAGGTTTCTACTTTTATGCCTCTTGAGTGTAGGGTGAAAGCTCTCGGGAAATGGCTATTCTAAATATGCAGACACATTCAGAGTTATAAAATGTAGACATATTCAGAGGTATATTAATAGTAAGAAAATTTTTAATTATTAATTTTAAATAAAAGCGCATTCATTGAAAAACAAAGATCCTTTTGAATAATATAGAAAAGAGAGCTTTATGATGGTAAATTTTTAGTTTTCTGTTCTTGTTATTAATTGAAAAAAAAAATCCTTTTCACTCCATCAAATACTTTTTAAGTTGAAAACTTTAATTACAGAAGCACTTCTTTACAGAATTGAAATTGTTTAATTTTTATACGCATGACATGTTTTCGTTTCTCTTTTGAATCTAAAATATGTTTTGAAGCGTAACGACATTTTATTGTACTCGATAGTAATCATAGAGTGATAAAGAATTTTTCAAAAGGAGTTTATCACGTGAATGGTCATTATGAATTATGATTATTATTACTTCATGAAGGAATTGAACTCCAGATCTTTTTCAACTTAAATATAAATATATAATGATAATCAATTTGTCAAAACAAAATATTTTCCTTTTATTATGAGCTACATTATATCATAACATTTCATAAAATGCAATCAAATTCTCGATAAGAAACAAGAGAATGGCTCTCTGAAAATCCCAGTGTTAGGAATAAAAATGGAGTAACTGTTCAGGGATCGTTTATCGCTTTTATAAGAGGATCATGAGTCCTTCACGAGACTTTTCTTATGCCAAAAACTCTCCGCTATAACCTTTCCTGCTAATGAGATCGTCTTCGTTTGCACAGATTCACCTGAAATTAATAAATTTTTTACAAAGTTTTTCTGTATTTCACTTGGTGTGTGTGTGTGTCATCACATTTTCGATCGTTAATTTAACCAACTTCCCATCAAGCTAGAGCTCTGAAACTTTGAGAATCGTTCTTACTCGCCTAACAAAGCACTATTTAGACATTTGCGACAAGTTTTAACTAATATTTCAATAATTTTTTTAATAAACTTTGCCACCATATAAAAACGTTGTTTTTAAAAACGTTAGTTTTTATCTCGAATTAGTTGATTGTTGCTTGGCTACCAGTGTAAAGTGACGAATCCAGCCTCATCGATGGTGATAACTCGATAAGGCAGCAATCAAATTTTGATTTGGCTGCATATGGCTTCTAATTTAAAATTAATCTATGAATCACTGTCAGATTTGTCTCAAAAGCGTTTAACAGATGGCAGCTCTAACTTGCTTTAACAAATCCATTTGTCTTCAAAATAAATGTTTTTTAAACTTAGGAATAATTATATTAAGATACTGTATTGCCATATGGTCATATGTGGAAATTAATCATTTTTTCTGTAAAAAGATACATGTGAATTAAATCATTTTTTTCGTGAACTATTTCTTTATTTGACACTGTAAGTACATTGAAAAATTCCTTTCTCACTAATTTTTATAATTTAAATAGTGATTTCAATTGAATCGTGTGAAGTTTTGCTAACTATTTAAAAACCGTTTAGTTTTTGATAATTATTTAAAACTGATTTAGCTTTTGAAAATTATTTAAAAATGATCATTATACTTATAGTATATTGTTTTTATAATAAAGTAGACATTTTCTGTAAAAGGAGAAGAGATATGAGGATAATGAAGCAAATTTTAAAGTCATTACTTTTAATCCTTTGAGATTTTTTTAAAATTCTGACTACATTAGAAAACACATATCAGATCTTTTTTTTTACTCGAGTTTTATTTTATTTTCCATGAACTTGTTGTTGCACCTTTCTTTCTGACTCGCTCCTTTTTCTTCTCTTTTCTTCTCATTTGAATTCAGAATTTAAGTTCTTTGCTTATGAATTACTGTACTCTTTAAAAACATTCTAATAAATTGCATAATTCCACTGTGTTACTATTCACCTCTTAAGTTTGATTCCCTAATAATGCACTAGATTTTTTTTATAAAAAAAAACACACCTTAATTCCTTTTTTAAACGAGACATTGAAAAAAATTTATAGTTTGCTCATTTTACTAGAAGAAGTATTGAAAATTTAAATATTTAAATAAAACTGAAAAGCGACTTTTCTACACTATAGACATAAAAGTTATATATCTATTACAACGACTTTAGCTCGACCCATCCTTTCACCTACTCATCACGATTAAAAAAAAAAAAAAAAAAAAAAAAAAAAAAACTAGAAAAACAGAGAGCTTTTAAAAAAATATTTATCTAACAAACGTTTGTAAATACAGCAACAACTTGATAAAAATATGAAATTCAAGAACACAAGTACGAAAATAAAACTACAAGTAATTTAATTTATCATCCAAAAATTAAAAGAGTTTGCAAAAACAAAAGATTAAGACTAGGTTTTATAGTCCATTAAAACATGTACAGCACTCACCTGAAATGGTAGACTTCATTTAAATTCTGGTCCGAAAATTTTCTACCTAGTTTTGCTCGAATTATGAAAATTTTTATGATTTTTCCTTTGTTTTGTTTTCTCTTGATGATGGAAGAATTTAAAAGTTTCAAAGTTTATGAGAAAGTTTTCTTTTTAAGTTTTCGTTGCTTTTAATAGAATGAAATTGGCAAAGAATTTTATTATAACAGCTAGTAACTGGTGTGGAATAATTAATTAAATATTCATTGAATTCCTTTTGAGTTAATTTTATATAAAAATTCGCAGAACTTTTTACTCAAATAAGATGCTTTTCTCTCCTTTTTTTATTGCTTACTTTTCTCTTTTTTATTGTTTTTTTTTTACATCTAACGTTTTTAATATAGAGTATAGCATCAGAAGTCTGTTTGTAATGTTAAATAATGTATGGAAATTACTTTCAAAGGACTTGAAAGTTTCATGCACTTTGATTAAGTAAAATATTTTGAGTTAAAAATCTATTTTCTTTCAGTATATTTTCTCAGAAAAACGATACTCAAAATCTTTCCACCCATAAAATATTTTAATTATTTTTTTTAAGATAATATAATTTTGGTTAATAATTATTTTATTTGATGTATAGAATCTTGTGTATTTAAATAATCAAATTCTTTCATTATTTTAGCTTTTAAATAAATGCTACACTTAGTAACAAGCTAAAATACGGTATTACAAAAACGTTATTGTTTACAAAATCATTCCTACTACATTCATACTATAGCAGTTTAGTTTGCTTGAAAATTTAATGATTGATAAATATTTTACGTATAAATTTATTTCATTTATTCCACGGACAGAAACTTTACTTTTTATTGTTTCAATTTTATTTTGACATATAAAAGCAATACTAATTAAATGCACATTCAAAGTAACATTCTGTTTGATTATTATTTACTAACAGAGTATTCATTTATGTTACTATCTAAAGAAAAAAGCCATTTTTAAAGCAGAAATTATAATTTGTTTTACCGCAGGTATGCAAAACACAAAAAAAGGAATTGCTGTTAGAAGGGTAAGGATATTTCGATATTTATAAATATCGAAAGGATACAAATGGAAAATATTGAGGAAAGGAATTTATAAAAGGAAAAAAAAGGAAAGGAATTTATAAATATCGGTAAGGATATTTCGAAATCAATTAAATGTGTAAGAATGTTGAATTTTATTTTCTGTTCACTGTCATGCTTTAAAATAATACTTTTACTCTATTCCTGACAAGACTATACAGAATATTTATCAAATTATATTTTAACATCGAGGGATGTCCCGAAAGTAAGTTTAGTCTTTTTTTTCACAAGGAAAGTTTATTGCATAAAAAAAAAGTCATGTCATCATGAACTGTATACCTAGCACTATTTTCCAAAGTAGTTGCAATTGATATTAGACGTTTTTCGTAGCGCACAATCAGTTTAAAGAAACCACTTTATTAAAACTCGGTGCAGTGGGTTGCAAGGACTAATCCAATGTGGCCATTCATACTGAATAGGAATTACCGACCACGTTATCAGTCCCGTCTCGGGCACGCTGGTTTGCTGCTAACCTCTTTTCTTCGTCGCTTTGCGCATGCGTCATTCCTCCTCCACTAACGCTACTTCAGATGTTGAACTATCAACGGAAGTGGATTCTTATGGCGTTGTTGTTTCATCTGGTGTACCATATGCTCCTTCAAAAAAATGACAAACTTTCTTTCGGAATATTCCTCGCATAAAATTAAACCATTTTAATTGATTTATTACAATTATTAATATACTTTCTATTATTTGTTTCTACACGATATAACTTACTTAATTTGGGCTCTCTTGTGTACTTCGTTCTTCTTTTACAATATTATCTCTACATTATGATTTACATTAAGAACTGCATCTTGCACGAGTTATTCTACAGCTTTTCCGTTGACAAAAAAAAAATGATTGTTTAAACTAACTATATTTATTTATCATAAGATTATCGAATAACAATTCTATAACTGCTTGTTTATTCTTGATTTCATTAATATTTGTTTTTATTATTCAAAAGATTTTTTTTATTCAGTCATTTTAACGGTCTATTGATCGGAATCTTCATTAGACAATTTTCAAAGAAATTAATGATCCCCATCGTTATTTTAAAACTAGAGAATGTTGGTCTGCACATAAACTATCAACTTATTGAAATTTTATCAAGCATGAAATGAAATTTTTATGAAGATGAATTCCATGAACACAATGTCATTTATTTCTTCGAGAGAAACATACTAGTTAACTGTTTAATAATATCAGATAAGGCAGGGAATACCGAGTTCAGTTTTTAGTAATAAGTTTTAGAGTAAATGGTTCTGAACAAAATTCCAGAACTATGAGTAAACGATTTTGTATCTTGATTAAGTGTCATTTTATTTGTTCTAGAACTTCATGATATAAGTGAATTTAAAATTCATTTGAAAATAAACTTTTAATTTCCAGAAGAAATATAATTAAAATTATATTTCTTCACTATTGGACTAACGATACTGAACCCTCCTAGAATATATACGTTTGTAACTATATAGACATATGTGTTGATCTGTATGTTTCCAATATGTTTTATACATACTTATCACGAGTAGGATGTACACGTTATTAAAAATGCAGGTTCACTTTAGTTGGTCGTTATAAGACTCATGTGGGAAAAATGATATGAATCCTATGGAAAATTATTTAATTAATTAAAAGTAAAAATCTGTTATTCATTGTTGTGAATCTTGGTCGACATTATCCAGTTCTATTGGTTAAGGATCCAGTGTTTTGAAATTGTTTCCGCAAATTGCAGACGACAGTGGACTTTATATTGAGCTCTACGCTTGTGATTGGCCTGCCTCCAATTTACCGATAATTCTCCATCTCCTTTCGTCATCCATACGTTCATGGCTACTCATTTAACCTGATACCTTATAAATTTTCCCCAATTCTTTCCAGAAACACGGAGAATGTGGTGAAGTGCGAAAAATTCATGCACTTATGTCCCCTCCACAGTCGTAGCTCCGCAAACACGCACTTGTATTTTAAAACTTGTGTGTGTGTGTGTGTGTGTGTTTAAACTTTTATTAATATCCCTAAAATGAATTATTTAAAATATATAAATGAATTACATATAAAATCTCACATATTAGCGCAGTCTTCACTTGGTATAGTATTAAAGTCCGAAAAATGAAAAATACCATCTTAAGTATTGCCATGGACATTTAAAAATGATTCAATTTATGAAGTATGCTATCAAAAAATCACTAAGTAGTCTAGTGTTACATTAATGTTATAAAATTAAATAGAAATTACCAAGAGTAAATAGCATTTAATTAGCCGGCTAACTAAAGGAGATAACCAGAGGGTTAAAAAGTATCTATCGCTCCAAAAAATATTCAGAAATATAGTTATCCTTCTAGGTCCATATCTAATACTTCACTTTGAAATTGGCACAATATGTCCCACTAGGATTCGATACCATAAATTTATACAACCAACCAAGTCTAACACTTTTCCGATGGATAATAAAGAAATTTATGTTTTTTGAACAAGGTACTTATTAGTTCATTTCAATGAAAAACTTGCTTATATAAAAAATAAAGTTCAAATAAATAATGAGAAAAACAGCACATAAAATTTACAAACTTTTATTTTATATTTAAACTATTTCAATTCGATATAAAATTTAACTTAATATATATTGCATACATTTACAATCAAATTTTTTCTGAGCAAATGAAATTCTATATCATTATAACTTAATTATAATTTTTATATTATCATTGTTTATTGTGAGTATATTTGTTTTTTTTTTAATTTGATACTTTCTCTCCCCAAAATTGATTTTTCTAACAGCATTTATATCCAATAAGTAAAGCAAAAAATTTACTTTTCCAATCTTTTAAATTATTTTAATTACATAAGTTATTCAAAATATTACTTAAAAAATGTAACTGTATAAATTGTTATTTATTGCATCATACCTGGCAAAGCATAGCGCCTTTTATACATTTGTTCTATTTAATACAACTTAAATGAGTGACAGAAATTAACAGTTTCTCATTTTTCATTGAAATTGAATTGTCTCTGAGAGAATTTACCTTAAGTAGCATTTTACAAATCTTGTTGATATATTTTCATAGTTCTTAAACAGGGAATTTTGAGCAAATTTTTAAGAAATGTTAATGAAAACGAGTATATATTATAAACAGTATTGTATATAAATTTATTCAAAATTGACAAACTTGAAATACTTTCTTAAATATTTGTAAAATAGTGACTGTTATTTGATTACCTATTTTTCCTCTTCATTTAAATGTTGCACTATACCTATTTTTCAAAAAACAATTGGTTGGAGATAGTGAGAGTAATCAACGATTTTTTTAGATAATAGTAGTAACATCATGATTTCCATTCTGCTAGAAAATAATTTTAAAAAATACATTACCTCATTTGTTTTGAAACATTTAAATTTGAAGTGAATTTAATTTTTTTAAAAAAAAGTACATAAATATTTACTATACAATCATATTTTACTTCAGCTTTGTACAATTTTAAAGCCTTTTTATACTATAGTATACATACTGTAATACATGGTATTGTGAAATATTGGTGTACAAATATTGAAAAAAATTATAATCATTTGCTTTCAGTGAAATAAAGGCTTTTCTAGTTGCTTGTATTTTTGTTACAATAAAAAAAATAAGGATTTATCAGTTTGTGTGCCTTCTATTAGAATGATTTTAGTCAACTGTGTAATCTACATTGATGGACATTGGGAAACTTATTTCGTGCTGCCATCTTCAGGTCAACAGATGAAATCAAGACTTCATGTCTATTCTTTTACCCTTGCTGATATAATTAATAGTTTGCTTTAAATATTATAAAGCATGTAAAATTATTCACGGTAAAATGAGTTCAGCTTAAATTTATTTATTTATTCAGAACTGAAATGTTGTAATTTACTTTTTAAAAATAAAATAAACATTCTTACATGTATTTTATTGATAAAAAAAAAACCTCACTATACCGATATATATATAGTTTGTAATTTTTAAGAAATTTTCGAAATCAAGCTCTATTTGGTTTTGAATTTTTCTTCGTTCGTTGGTTCTGTCTTGAATATATTTCACAATAGAAAGACTATAATCTAATTAATTAAATTTGGTGAACTGATTATTAACTACAATATTCTCTCGGTATTCCGGCGGATATCAGATCAGAATATTGCCGACTTACCGAAAACACAAGATTGCTAAAAAATCACTAATAATAACGCATTCAAATGGAAAAAAAAACTATATATTATTGCATAAAATTTAATACAGTACTAAAGATTCAAATAAATGAAATAACTAAAACTACAAAAAATTTACATTTTTATATTGATAGTTTACATTATTTCGTTCAAGGTATAAAATAATTTTCTGTATAATGAATTTCCTGTGTAAAAACGCCAGGTTAGTGGCAGGCCGGATTGCTGAAGTGCCGAATTAAAGCGAGAGAACAATATTATATATTTTCAAATTTCCGTTGAATCGATATAGAAATATTTGGTGCTTCCATCTATGTTCCATTTTTAAACATAAACTGCAATAGTTCATTTTGTTCATTTCTGTCCTTATTTTAAATAGACATTATTCTCAAAATATTTTGAAAATGAGTATTCGTCCTATCAAATAATGAGGTAAAATAAAACTTATGCCACATTAGTTACATTAATTATTTAGTATAACGTCTACACCTTTTTTCTAAAATTCCGATAAATAAAAAACAATCAAGCTCACAAATTTTATGTTGATACGTGCTGATGTTAGGATTTTATATTCAAGTTAAATGATATATTTGTTTTGCTTTTTTTTATCTACAATGCTTTCGGGACTCTTTTTAAACATAAACGCTTAATATATAATTTTACATGATTTCAGAAATTTCACAAACTCTTATAAATCGAAATCGTTCAACATTTAATTCATTTAAATACTTACAGCGTTAATATGAACTATGTATGGGTTCATCCCATCCAGAGATAGCCCAGAGGGATTTTAAACGGTGAGAATACATAAGTTATTTATAATAATTAATACCCTAATTATATACCTCAATCAAATTATTATTTATGCATAGGACAAAATTACAATCACGTTCATTTCTTTTTCAAATAACATACATTTTATTTCCAGTAAAAGATATTCTTAAGAATATATAACATCCATACCAATAATAAATTTGCTACGCAATTTGTTCAAAACATAAATTTTACGTCAAAGAGCATAATTATCAAGCAATACTTCTGACAAAAATAAACTTGTAGTTTTATTTCATCAATAGTAATATTCATTAATTTTACTCTGCCCTATTTTTATTCAAGCGATCTGGTTATTTGTATGCACTCGATTCCACTGATTTACTCGATTCTTCCACTATCAATTACTGCATAGTTTTTATCACCTTCAATTTCGTTTATTTTGGTATTTTACTTGAATAATTCACTTGGTTATTATTTTAAAGTCCTATTTACGTATCTTTGAGGCAATTTCTTGAAATGTGTCCAAATGACTCACATTGCTAACATTTTAAGCCGTTACACTTATCAAGGCAATTAGCTCTTCGGTGTTCATATTTATTGCAATTATTGCAATTGCAAAAAGTAATTTCTTCTAAAATTTCATTCGTCATATCTTGGATGAAATCCCTAACATTAAATTTATCCTATTTCATTTTAACCTTATAGTCAAACATCTTATAATTATTCTGTTATCCATTTTCCTTTGTTTCATAAATTTTTAACTTTTTCCTAATTTTCCTGGCGTTTTTAGATCTGCACCACATCCTTTGGTTGCCAAGAAAGACGAAAATTCCTTAAATTGTGCAATTACAGACGAATCCTAAATGTGACCACGACTGGCTATTTCATTCATAACAAAAGAAATAATCCTGAACCGATTCCTTTTGCGAAAGTATCGTGTTGGCACACATGTAACGCTCTCTCCCACTAATCTGTAAGACTCGGTAGAAGTTGATTAACTGTCAGTAACAACGGATGTGGGTAAACACCGTATAAGCCAAAACCCACAATGACTTTCACTTGTAACTGAATCAACTTGAAAAACGACCAATTGCTTAACTGTTGCGATAAGTCTTTCATTAAAAAATAGTCTAAAAGACTTGGTCCGTCATAATCAACGGATCAAGGTCGTGCTTTAAGAACGAACTTGTCATTGAGTTGGCATTAAATGTTATTGAGCTGAATTACACACGTAGCCAAATTCTTCCATTAATAAGTATTTAAATTCTCTTCGCCCTTTGAATTAATTCCAGATTTTCCTGAATAAATAATTTTTCTAACTTTTTCAAAAATTTCTTTCCAAACATCAACTTTCTTAAATCGCCTAGACTTAACAATTTGAGCATTTTCTCCAAATATTTGATCCATTTGTCAGTAGAACTGTTTTCAGATAAAATAAACAAAAACCAAGAAATTAAAAAATATGAAATCTGAAAACAATTTTGAAAAATTTAAAAACCTCATAATTTTTTTGATGGACGAAAATGGAGAATAACGTTTTGAAAGTTTTATCGGGCTTTAGACTGTTGAGCTGGATTATTCTAGATTCATAGGTCTAATTATCCCCATCAAAAATATATTATTAAAAATACTTGTAACACTAAAAATATGAAATGAAAAATTCTAAAAATTAAAATCCAAAAAAAGAAAAAAAAATCCACAAAAGGTTTAAAAAAAAAAAAAAAAAAAAAAAAACCACTTTAAAAACCAAAAAACGGAAAACTAAAGGGAAAAAAAACTTAAGAGGGAAGTCAGAATTATCCGAGTAAAAAGTCCCGTGTTTTATTATTAAATACAGGAATTAAAAAAAATGAAAACAAATTTAGAAATTTACATAACAGAAACCAATAAAAGTTAGAAATAAGATTTACTCTAAATAAACATTTTTATATGAATGTTTTATTCAATTCATAAAAATATTTGAAAAAAGCATAAGAAATGAGGAAAAATCGCCTTGAGTCAAAACACCATACCATCTACCCACATGAAGAAAAACAATTTTTAAACGGTGTCAAAACGCCAACTCTAAACTTCATGTAACTCTAAAAAGAAAAGCTTTTAAATGTTGCCATAATGCCAACATTAAAATATTGAAAACCAGTTAAAATCAAAAGGTAGCATAACTTACAAGAAATATTGAAACAAAAATTACAATTAAAAAAACTTACTATATCATAAATTTAAAAGAAAATAAGAAAACCTAATAGATGAAAATAAGTAGTAGAAAAGTAAAAATCCTAATAAAGTTATACCATGTATTAAACTATTTCATAATTAAATCTCAAAAGGAAACTTTTAGACAATAGCATAAAAATAGTAAAATTGAATTAAATTAAAAATAAAAATTAGAAAATTTTAAAAATGGCAATAAATAAAAAAAAATAGAATAAATGAATAACAACAATTTTCAGTAAAAAAAAATTTTTAAAAAAAATTTAATCAAGAAATAGTAAGAAAAAAAAAGAATTAAGAAATAATTATAAATAATTAAAAAATGAAACGTGAAAAAAAAAATTAAAATAAACAGAAAATATAATAATTATGAAAAAATTAAGAAATAAAATTTAATCAAAAAGTTTATTTAAAAAATTTATCAAAAATTATAACTCCCTCAAAAAACCAAATAAAAAATTTACAATGAACCAATTTATAGTTTTATTTTTTAAATTTCTTTAAAAATTAACTGGATAATCTGCTTTAACGCATGTAAAAAAGATATTATTAAATTTTTTTTTGAATATTTAAAGAAAGCATATTAACTAATTTGATACTTCAGAGTAAAATATTATATAAAAAGTTTTTATGTATATTTAAACTTAACTTGCTATCAAAGAAAGCACCATTATTAATAGGGAAACAATAATTACCAATTTTATAATTTTTGTAACTAATAATCATATTATTCTCATTATATATATATATATATATATATATATATATATTATAGTGATCCACATTATTATGCAAAATTCTTGAAAACCATTCTAAATTAAAATCTTTTAATTTTTCATATATTTATATGTTGAATGTAATGTTTTGTTCGAAATAGAAATCTAAATTATAAATGATTTATAGAAAAATGAAAAATTATATCTTATACAAATGTTATGATTTAAATGAAAATTTGTTTGTTTGTAGATGTTATTAGCAAAATTATGTCGTACGCGTAAATTACCTCTAGTAACACTTTATTTAATGGTAACATTTGTATACTATTTTAAATTGCAATTTTGGAAAATTTTAATGCCTAAAATATTGAATATTACTGAACTATGGAAAATCTTAAGTTAGCAAAAGGCTACACACACATTAAACTTTGATGTAAAATAAAATAATTTAAGTAGATTGAAATTAATTTTGGTGAAAATTACATATCAGTGAAACAAAGATTTTACTGGGACTATTACCCTATTTCACTTGCACAAAATTTATTTGGGGGCTCACTCTGAAAAGCTGATCCATACTAGGAAGGCGCCGCCAGGGGTCCTGTTTTACGGAGGGGGAAGTCGGGATGAGATCTGCTTAATTATCTTCTTTTCCTCATTTTAATTTGCTTTCACATTTTTCAATAACATATATTTAAACACTCAAATAAATTTACCAACAAACTTCCCCATGCTTTTTAACTGCAGCTGTTGGACATTTGGGTCAATATTACAAGCTTCTAATAGTTGTGTCATCAGAATTCTGGGGTTTTCCCGTCTCATATAAAAGCTGATGCAAAAATTTTGCGTCATCCAGCTTCTTGCTCTTTTGTGATGTCAAGCCGCCATGTAATATGTGCTAACTATACTAAAAAGATTCCCTCGACTTAGTAATAAAATATATATGTATGGAATAAAATAATTCATTTATTTCATCAATACGACTATCAGAACTGAATCAAAATGGAGTTGGTGATATCGCTACAGAAGTCGGCAGGACAGCATTTACTATCCTTGCCGCTGGCCGGTGACTACGAAAACTCCAGTTACTTACATTTTTAATGAAAAAAAAACTAGACTAAAAATAATATGCTATGTTTGTATATGCTAAAAATAATATGCTAATCCATATGTTTTTAGTTAGCTCTAACCCTCAAAAGATGCGTGTATAAATTTCACAGCTGTCGGATCATTAGTTTGTGAATTATAGCATTTTGAGTGAAGCAACTTTTGTTGTGAAAAAAATGGATAAAAAGGAATTTCGCGTATTGATAAAATATTGCTTTTTGAAGGGAAAAAATACAGTTGAAGCAAAAACTTGGCTTGATGCCGAGTTTCCGGACATTTCCCCAGGAAAATCAACCATCAAGGATTGGTATGCTAAGTTTAGACGTGGTGAAATGAGCACCGAAGACTGTGAACGGAGTGGACGCCCAAAAGAGGTTGTTACCGACGAAAACATTGAAAAAATCCACAAAATGATTTTGAATGACCGTAAATTGAAATTGAATGAAATAGCAGACACTCTAAAGATATCAACTGAACGTGTACATCATATCATTCACAAATATTCGGGTATGAGAAAGCTCTGTGCAAAGTGGGTGCCGCGCGAGCTCACTTTTGACCAAAAACAACGACGAATTAATGATTCGGAGCAGTGTTTGAAGATGATCAAGCGTAATAAACCTGAGTTTTTGAGTCGATATGTAACAATGGCTGAAACATGGCTCCATCATTTCACTCCGAAGTCCAATCGACAGTCATCCGAGTGGACTGCACACGATGAACCGGCTCCAAATCGTGGGAAAACGCAACAGTCGATTGGCAAGGTTATGGCGTTTGTATTTTGGGATGCGCATGGAATATTTTTCATTGGCTACCTTGAAAAAGGAAGGACCATCAACAGCGACTATTACATAGCGTTATTGGACCGTTTGAAGGACGAAATCGCCGAAAAACGGCCGCATTTGAAGAAAAAGATAGTGCTGCTTCACCAAGACAATGCACCGTGTCATAAGTCAGTGAAAACGATGGCATGAATTGGGCTTCGAAATGCTTCCTCATCCACCGTATTCTCCAGATCTGGCCCCCAGCGAATATTTCCTGTTCTCAGATCTCAAAAGAATGCTCGCTGGGAAGAAATTTTCGTCGAATGAAGAGGTGATCGCCGAAACTGAGGCCTATTTTGAAGCAAAGGACAAATCGTACTACAAAAATGGTATCGAAAAGTTGGAGGGTCGCTATAATCAGTGTATCACCCTTGAAGGGAATTATGTTGAACAAAAAAAACTAATTTTGCCCAAAAAAAATGTGTTTTACTATGGTAGGCCGGAGACTTTTCAATTGACCTGTTATACTTGTTGATCTTCAATTGTTAGTATTAAGATAGTGTTAACCATGTTTTTGAGACTTCACTTACCTGTCTCGTATAGATGGTGGATATAAGGAAGGATAATTAAAATAAAGGTTTTGACAAGTTGATGCTCTTAGAAAGCTTTATTAACTCGTGGTGCGGTCCGAAGATTTTGGGAGCAAAATGAATATGGAAATTCAGTATCAAGTACTCTTTCTTCATGCCACCCATAGGTAACAAACCGCGAGCAGGAAAGTTTTGTAGCTCTTTCGGCCTGAAAGGGGAAGAAAACACCACTGTGCTTCTTCTCTTTTAGGATATTTGTGCAGTAACAAGTAACGTAAATATCTGTTACAATAGTGTGCAGAAGTCTTCATGAATAAGACTTTTCAAAACCATCCTTTGTAAGATTCCACTTCCATTGGACCAGAAAGTAACAAGCTTCTGTATTTCCCCCTTAATTCGGAGAGTGATTCAGGTCATGTGCTGATTTGTAGAGAGCAAGGCACGAGTTACTATCAATATAAAGTTGTTGAAAGAGACAATTGTAGCGGAAATATGATCATGGTTTGGAAGGGAATCTCTCTGGCTGATCGTACTGATTTGCATATGCTTCATGGAGAAACTCTGACTACTATGAAATATCGAAATGAATTCCTTTTTCCATGTGTTTTATCTATTAGCCTAAATTTATCCTAAAAAATGCCCAACCTCACCAAGCAAAGCTTGTTGATGAAGGTAAAGGTTTGGGGTGAATGGAATGGAGATGGAGGCATGTTTGATCTCCAGACCTTAATATGATTGAGCATCTTTGAAGTTATTGGACAGACTGAATGTTGCATTAAGTCTTCCTCAAGTATCGTTAAATAAGAAAAAATAGGGTTACTCCACATATGGGTGTGGTTTCCCATTCCAGTGTCTGACAACATAATTTATAATATGAAAATTCGATGCTGCCTAGTATTACAAATACAGGCTGATACATTCCCTGTTAAAACTCGATTATTGAAATTTTTCCACAAAATTCTGTGCTTTTTTATTAACCAGTAAACTTATATAAAAAAATTTTATTCTTTATTTTTTAAGTCATATTTAATTTAAAATTATGTAAAATTCAATAAATAACTTTTTAAAGCACAATTCCTTCCGATTTTCATGTTTTTATGTTTTTTGTTTTCTAATTAAACACAAAAGAGATTGGAGATACTTTTACTGCTGTAGGCCAACAAATTAAGTATGGTATCTGAGATAAATAATTTATTAAACACATAACTCAGCAAAAGCGAGAATATTTTTGTAATGCTTACTAATATTCTACTGATGCATAATATGTGCTTCACTTAAATCATACGTATACAGAATTTTGATGATGATTTATTTTTAAATTTACATTATGATTAATAATTACCTACAAATAAGGAAAATTCTACATTCAGTATTATTTTTATAACTTCATAATATTTTGATAATTTTATATTATATTTTAAGATGTCTAGAGGGAAAAAATAGTTAAGTTAGAAACAATTTATTTGAAATTTAAATGCCGAATATAAAATTAATTGTATGATTCTAAAATATTTGAAGTAATAATAATTTAAATTTATTGCAATTATCTGATGAGAGAGAAAACTATTGTTATGTATAAACTATAATTTTCTGAAAAATTGTTCAAAATACTACCTAAATTGTAAATTGTCTGTATATTAAACTTGCTTTTAGTCTTAGTAACAAATTCAATTTTTAAGATGTAACTGAATGATTGATATTTTCAGATAAATATATGTAAATAAATGCGTATTGATTCGTAAAGTAATTTCGAATTTCTAATGTATAAGACCAAAATATTTTAAAACGTAAATGTTCCTCATAGCAACAGAATCAGATGCCCCTCGTTATTAATGTCAGTTGGAACTTATTCGAGTCTAGCTTTGAGGGTCAGACTAAACTGCTTCTTACCAGTCCTAAATTAGTTCCATTGATTTACTTCGCAAAACTGCAATGAGGGGTTTTCTAAAAAAATCACGTCGGTTAAATGCATATGGCAATAGAAAGAGATTGCGCAGCTGTGTGTCATTCAATTTGCATGTTCTTTACAAATTTGAGTACACGATCCACTGTTCCTTTTCAAATAAAACTCTTTTACTAATAAATTTAAGTAAAACTGTCTAACTTATAATTTTAAATGAATTTTTTATCTATAGCCTTAAATAAAACGTTTGTGTGATAACTTGGAATAAATATTATTTGATAATGTTAAAAAAATTCGAGAGAAGTGTTCTTATTGAAAGAGCGTCTTCATACCTTATTTACGAAAAATCTCTATAATTGTAATGAAACTTTTATATTGATTCTTTTATTACATAATAGAAACCACAAAATCAACAATGGGGAAATTAAAATATAAAACTTTTTTAAACAATATTTACACAAAAAGGTGACCACCGAGAAACAAAAGTAAATGTTATTCGAAACCACAAAAACAAGAATGGTCTATTAATAAATGTAATTAAAATCACGATTTTTTTCTATCATAAAAAATATGTTTTTCTCTACTTTAAGACTGATCGCAATTTAATTCAATTTTATTTTTAAAGGTAACATTTGCTTTACATATTAAAAACTTTCAGCACACTATATTGTGTGAACTATTCTAAATCCAGAAAAATCTAATTTTAATACAACTCTAAATTTTCGGTAATGTTATTTTAAAAAAGCAAAATATTCATTTCCGGAAGAAAGGTTGATAATCATTTATATATATAAATGTGTGTGTGTGTGTGTGTGTATCAATATAATTATATTCATTTCATAGAGATGTGAATATATATTGGTAAGACTATTGCTACCAGGCTGTCTTGGTGTATGCCTTTTATTTGTTTATACTTTTATTAATAAATACAATCTAGTTTTTTAGCCAATTTATTGTTTTAGGTGGATCAATTTTGGCGTGCCATATCAATTTTCAATTTTTTATTGCTTGCTTCAATTTTAATTACATTTAGCTTAAATATATTCAATTTAACAATTTATCATTTGCTGTAATTTTAATTACATGTAACTGATATAATATTCAATTTTATAACTTATCGTTTGCTTTCATTTTAATTCAACATTTTAGCTTAAATATATTCGAATTTAATAATTTTATAGTCTTTA
Source organism: Nephila pilipes (assembly GCA_019974015.1). Classification (NCBI taxonomy): domain Eukaryota; kingdom Metazoa; phylum Arthropoda; class Arachnida; order Araneae; family Nephilidae; genus Nephila; species Nephila pilipes. The sequence continues at coordinate 722,105 of BMAW01092618.1, read as the reverse complement.
ATTTTAATATCGCAAAAATTTACTATTTCCTGCTTCTATATATTTCACGGTTTACTTTAATTCTTATTTTTAATTCAGTAATTTAATAATAATGTAAAAAAAGGATACCTAATGAAACCCATTCTCACTAAACTGTTTAGAAATTCAATTGTTTGATTATTTAGAATCAATAACGCACAATTTTATTCATAGAAATAACTTTTGTTAAGAAAATATCTTCGAAAACATTACTTAGATCTTCACTGTCTATAGAATTACAAAGATCTTTAAAATCACAACTGTAGTTGAAGAAATATTTTCATTCATAATTAGCGATCTAAGTATTATTTTTAATAATTGCTGTGTTGTTAAAAAAAATCTATAAAGCACTTTGAAACAATTTTTGTTGTGTGTGTGTGTGTGTGTGTGTGTGTGTGTGTGTGTGGTGTGTGTGTGTGTGCGTGTGTGTGTGTGTGTGTGTGTGTGTGTGTGTGTGTGTGTGTGTGTGTGTGTGTGTGTGTAAGGATTCAACTTAAATTTGTAACAATTTCACTAAAAAAATACTTTCATTTCCTTATTTTTAATGAAGAGTTCATTCTTATTTTGTAATACAATTCTAAATTATCCTTTATTTATGCGATTAAGCGCTCATAAAAATTTGCTGAACTTGTGGTTCTCATGATTGAATACCTGTAGGGATATTCCCTAATAGACCGTTGGAGGCCATTTAAGTCCCTCAGAATCCATACATTTTATACCATGTGATCTATTACGTGTAGGAAGAAAATCTCTTCTTTAAAAGCGAAAATAAGAAACATTCTACCTCTTCTGATCTCTTCTGCGCTCTTGTGCTGTACGTCAGAAAAAGGAGTTGTATCTCCATCTCCAGCCATATGGATATTATGTTCTCTCTCTCTCAGCTAAAGTGGAATAAACAATATTATATATATATATATATATATAATATTGTTTATTTTTTTTTTTTTTTTTTTTTTTTGGATGGATGGATGGACAAAATTTATTTTTAAAAGGAAAAAGATTTACACTGATTAATATTTATAAAGATATACTTATACAGCGAAGATTAAAAAATAAACACTCCTTTTTAGTTTATATAGTTGCTTATATCAGATATATTATTGACTTACGTAACGTAAGTAAATTTACAAAATTAGCCTATTCAAATAGAATTTATCAACTCAGAAACATTAAATTAAAACAAAATACAATTAGAGATAAATCAACTTAAACAGAAATACATCAAATTCTATGAGTCAAAAAAGTAACCAGAGAACTTTAATAAACTTATAAATAAAGTGAAAAAATAGCAATTAATATCTCATCTGCTTTCCTTTGGATTTTATCACTACCTTTAATCTAAATTTAGAATCAACCAGTATTTTTTTGTCATTTTGAGGGTGATCTTTTGCCATTCTTCCATCCATTTTTGTTAAAACTTCCTTATTCGAATTGGTTCTTTGGTGTACTTTTTTAGATATTCTCAGAATTGTTTAACAAGATTAAGGTCTTAAACTTCGGATGCCAGTTCAATTTTAGGTGTCTGATATAATAACTATTCCTTCACAATTTTTATGTCTGTTTAGAATGTGTATGATTGCAAAATTCATCTTCGTGACAGTTTTAATTTCTCAGTGCTTGGGGCAACGTTTTCTTTCAAGGCAGTTAGGTAGCTCCTTTTGTTCATTGTAGATGGGGGTGTTATATACTTAATTTCCAACTCTTATCACCATACACCTCCAGACCAAAATAGAGCTTCCCCCCATGTTTAATTATTTTAGCTTCGCTCTTCGATCTCCAAATTTTTAACTGCTCTTCTTTTGTGCTAAAAATTTCAAAACTTTTTCAGACTCAAAATAAATGTTATTTCAGAAATTTTAATCTTTATTGTGGTACTTTCTACAAATTACAGACGTTTGTCCCAATTTGTGTTAAATATGAATGTTTTCTTAAGCGGAATCGTACCACATAATCCATGTTCATTAATTCTTATAGTACTTGTGCTTGCTGTCTCTCATGAAGTTTTGCGATATTTTTACTACATTTCCAGATGATTTGCTTGATCTCGTGTTTCAGTTCTCACTTCTGTATCTTCTTGCATTTCCTGTTATCTGAAAATCATTAACATGTTTGTATTTGACATAATTTTCAATAGTTTCCTTGCCCATACGATGGCTTCTTTGAGAAATTTATATTTCCATTTTAATTCAAATTTATCCCAGAAGACCAGGGTATTCTATTTCATGGAGGGTCATGGGTTTGGCAGACCCTTGTATCGTAAAATATTTAACCGAGGTCAATATCGTCGGTTGGAAGGGGCTTCATTAAAATTATAATGAAATAAATAATAAAATAATTAATTAGGACGTTTGATTTCTTTGTGGGCTTGATGGAACATTTACTTAGGCATAAGTGAAAGAAATTCCTTCAGAACTCTACAAAAATTCACGATCATTGTAACAATAATAAACTGTTATTGCCAGTTATGAATACAAAGCAATAAAATTATTTATCTGAGAAAACAATATTAAAATGATTTTATAGCTTTCTCTCATAAATCATAATAGAAATATACCCTATATTGTTCTATACTTTGTCAAAGACAGTAAACAATGTTTTTTGAAGAATAATTCATATATCTTTTACCAGAAATGCATAAGAAATTTCATTAGTTTTCTTTTTTAAATACTTATTTCAATTTTTTAAATATTTATTTCAATTTTTTAAATATTTATTTCAAGGATATGGACTTGAAAAGATGTAAGACCTTTTAATTTTAAGACAAATACTTTATCTTTTTCAGACATTAATTTCCTTCGAAGCAAGTAATAGCGCCAAGATGCCAAATATCTAATTATAGTAATTATAGTAATTGAAAAAACGAAAACATAATTTCAAAACCTTCTAAGCAGAAAACATGTATATATATATATATATATATATATATACGACATATTTGATCATTTATGTTCGAAAAATATTTATTGAAAAAATCGTCATTGAAATCATAAATTTCAATGACGATTTCAATGACATAGTGACAATGACTAAGATCAGATGAAATACGCAACAATCAAATTCGTTTATGATGTGGAAGATAAGATATGCTTACAATGATTCAATCAAGTTTTTTCAGAGTTGTCATCGATTTTTTTTCTCGAGATGTTTTATGCCCTTTTTTCAGTAAAAATTATTCCGTCTTACTTTCGAATTCCATCTTGAATTATATAAGACGAATTCTGAAAAGAAAGTTAAGATCTAAACGTTACCGTAACGAAAGAAAGAAAAGTAGATACATCTGGCTAAAAAATTTAATGTTACAATGATAAAACTTAAGATCTAAAATCTGTTTTAGAAACATAAAAGTTTTATTGTGAGTCTGTGTGCTTATCTTGGAATAATGAATATGCTAAAGTTTACGTTATAGTAATTGAATTCGTTAATTTTAATCTAAATGTAAGACTTGTAATCAAAATATTTTATGTTAAATAACTAAAAAAGAAAGTTTTATTTTTATTTATTATTAGTTTTATTTGATTTTGCTATAAGTCTTAGACTACACTTTTTCATTTTTCCTTTTGCTAATTTTGTTTAGTGCTCCAAAATATTTTCTGCTCCTAACTCTTCTACTTTATTAAAATTCTAAGTGTAATAAGCAATAAAATTTCTTAGATTTATTGAATTTTCATTTATCTGTTTTTAAAAAGATGATGAAATTTGTCAACTGCATCGTTTACTTTCGAGAAAAAAAAAATAAGCATCATAGTATACTGTATTGCAGACTATTAATAAAGATGACTTGTTTTCAGGACATCACGTTTATTTGCACACATCTTTTCAAACATAAATCATATACACAATTTTCACAAGCACAATTTTTCAACATTCGTTTTTACATCTTGGAACCAAACTCAATTCTATTTTTTTGTTCGTTGCCAGTAAATTTTCTAAAAACAAAAATGTGATCTGGTGTTGCCAATAGCATAATTTTATTTCTATGTAACAAATTTAAACATTTAAATATATATATATATATATATATATATATATATATATATATATATAGCTTAATAAAGAATATTGAAAAAAAAAAGTATCACTTTAAGTTTAAATCGTTTTCTTTTAAATATTGAATATATCACAATAGTCATCTTTTTCAGGAAATAATTTCTATGAAAATCAATTAAAATTTAAAATTTCTACGACTTCTCTATTGTTCATAATTTATCTACCCACTAATTAATTACTAGTGTGGTTAGTGAGACAAAACAATAAGTGATGTACTCAAAAAGGTGACCTTTAGAGGAAAAAGTTTCGTGATCAGTCACAGCAGCACGTGTCTATCTATATTTGTGTTCATTCTATTTTTATAGATATATAAACATTATTGTCAATGTCTTTGACAAACATAAAAATGCACTAGAACAAAAGATAACCGTTTTGTGGGTGCAATAATTATCTGAAGAAATGCAATAAAAAAAACTTTATTTTAAAAAGGTTTGAATAAACACAGCTGATTACAAGTACAAAAAAATTTTATAACTATTTTAGATAACTGTGTGCAATTTTATAACTGTTTGTAATAGATCCATAACACTTCTCTCTCATTATTTAACTCTGAGGACATCATAAAGCTTTCTTAAATATTCTATAAAGGTTGCCATTCCAACTGAAGAGACGCCAGAAAAATACGAACACTGTTTATTAATTCTCTTCACTGTTTGTGATAAATCGCTTTCTCTCTCTCTCAGTTAATCCACAATGCGCCTGATTAACCCTGAATGTGCCTGAAATCTAGTTTAGAATTAACCAGTTAAGTTCTAGTTCGCCAACCAACCAGTTTCGAGTGAGTCATTTCTAGAAAAAAAAACAGGTTCGACTCTTTTAACCACTTATTAGAACCCTTTCTAATCAATTTTAATCACAAAAGATCAAGTACTGCATTTCACTTTAAATCCTAGCATACTAACATCTATTACCGATTGTGTGCTCTATTGTTATCCACACTTACTTTAAATTCTATTTCGTATATATATATATATATATATATCATTAAACTTCCTACCTTCATTTAATTTGCTTGGATCACATTCATTTGCATAGAAAGAAGATGGAAAATATAAAATTAGAATGTAATCCTAGATGTTAGTTAAGGGACGGTTCGCGAATAGCCCACCGTTACAGATATTAAGTGGATCTGAAAGTGTGAAATGAGTTTATGAGTTTAATAAAATCAAATATAATTTATTAAAATCTGTTTAATGAGCTGCGTGAACTCTATAAAGTAAAAAGCGGTGCATCAAGAAAAAGTTATCCGAAAGGGACAAAAATCAGTAGATATGATGTAAATGTATTGAAACCGAAAAGCTAATAATAATACACCAATTGAATGTTTTTTTTCAGCAAATACAAATATGCATGCAAAAAATGAATAAATAAATAACCTTTGGCCATCACCTTTGGCCCTGATGCAAGCTGCTATCCAGCTCGGCATTGACTCATAGATTTGTGGAGGTCTTCTTGCGGAAATGCTTGCTTTACATGTTCCAATTGACAAGCTAGATTGAAGTGATCCAGAGAGGATCGGAGCAGTCTGCTCGTCAGAGTCCAAATGTGCTCTAATTGGGAATGATCTGGTGATAGCGCAGGCCATGAAAGTGTTGGAAAAACACGATAAGCAATACAAAGGCGTACCTTGTGAGGCAGGGAATTTAATTTGTTTTGTTAATTTAATTTGAATTTTTTTTTTAATTTGGGAATTTAATTTGTTAAAATATAAATCCAGGGGTCTGTGAAAGGAAGGACGACACTATGAGACGTAGAATCCAGTCGACATACCACCATGTTGTAAGGATGTCATGGATGACAACCAAAAGGTTCTGGCTATCAAATGAAATGTCACTCGATACCGTAACCCCTGGCTGTCGGCCTGTGGGGCAGACGAAAGCGAGAGGAGTATTTCACCGCTGTACTGGACGTCCTTTGGCTATCGGGCTCAATTCAAATTAGGATTCATCGCTAAAAATATCGTATCGGGTGAAATATTGCTGAAAACATCGTATCGTAGTCGCTCCATATCGGATGGTCAGTTGATTTTGACTACTGGCGCCGTTTCAAGCCTTCGACCGTTGCGTCCGATATTGGAAATAATTTATTTGGATCACTAGGTTACGCCTTCTCTTGTCTAAAATAAGAATGCTTGGGATCATGGAAAAAATTTCAGAGTATATCTAGTTCTTGACCGCGTAAGGCGGGTTTTTTCCTTGTTAAGATGTAGTTTGCTCTGATTGCTAAAACGAGATAGTCAATGTATGGGCTGTTTAGAGACCCTTATACCTTTGTAAATAATGCAAATAGTTATGTATAATTGGCACGTAGAGGTTATAATAAATATGGTAGAAAGGCACCATTCTCCCTTTCTTCTTGACTTTTGGATTATTGTTCTTTACAATATGGTCCCGAAACCCGGGATTAAAATGTTTTGGCGACACTTTCACCCACACAGCCTCGTCGGTTACGACATTCCTGCGTCTCCAGACGGTTCGAGGAGAAAAGTTGGAATCTGTCTTTTATTTGGAACGCCCTACCGAATTCACGACGATTGACTGAAAGCGGCTGGCACACAAGCCGCTCTTTAAGAAAACTACCTATGACGCCAGTCCACCGACATGAAGGATTGCGTTGGTATAGAGACAGATTCCCTTAGCCGACTAAATGGTACAATGTGTGTTCATTGACAAATCTCGGCTCTTTTTTAAATTTCTACTATTAGCTCTCTCTCTCTCTCTCTCTCTCTCTCTCTATATATATATATATATATATATATATATCTTGTTCAAATTTTCAATCATTAATAAAATATTTTTTATTCATCCACTCAAGCTCAAATACATTTTTTTAAACTTGCAGTGGATGACACTTGATGTTAATACAGTTTTTTCAAATATTAATTAAATTTAATTGATGAAAATGCATGTTAGTCCAACCGCTTGCCTCGATTTCAAAATTGGCGATTTTTTTGGCTGAATGTTAAGTCCGCAAAGCGTGAAGCCACATTTGGCAAAATACCGCCAAATAATTCCTGTCGTCAAGGGTGGTTGAGCTAATCTGCATTCTAACTATTTAAAATACCGGATGAATTAAGGAACAAGCCAATGCTTCTATTGTGTCATTTGTCTTATAATGGCAAAGTTGGTAGAGCGTCGGCGTAGAGTCTTCTTGCCTTCGGGTCGAATATGGTCGAAACATAAATTTTTTTTTATTTAATTTTCAAATAATTAATTTTAGTTTTATATGGGAGAAAAAAATTCTGTTTTGTAAGATATTTAGCAGTATATAAATTTAGGAATAAATACCGTCAGTGATGAAGCGTGTAGATCGCTGGAAAAAATTTTTTTTACCACTTAGTATTGTGATTCTGTCATAAGTATATACATATTTATATTAATTGTAATTATTTAATAAAAAGTAACTAAAATAAAAATTTTCTTTGTTGACTTAAGTAGGAATTGACTTTAAAAATTTTTTATATTTATATATTACTTGTTTTCTGATGATAGTCGCCTGGTGAGAGTCTGGAGGCGTCAGAGAAATAGAGCCAATTCGACCACTATTGTTCAACGTCATACCACTCTTCAAGATGACATAAGGATTTGATTCATCAATTACTATAGTTCCATCAAATACGATAATTGATAAGCATCTGAGGTATATTAAAGGCACGGTGATGGAGTACTACAATTGATTGTGCTACCGTAGATTCAGGGGCTGAAAATGGAGTTTTCCGGCAGGCTAACTCACGACCACCCACTGCATTCATCAGCAGACAAGCCTCCCAGTTGCTACCTTGGATTTCAATGTCTCTTGATCTTTCATCAATAAAGCATATCTGATGTGTGATTTGCCATCGTTTGCTCCCTGCTTAATAGAAAGATCAACTATTGAAGATTGTTGAGAGCATGTGGACTTCATACCCACAGCCCACCCCACTAGCTCTGTGCAGGCTAGTTGAATCCGTAACCTCGTAAAGTTGCTGCTTGTACCGCTTATTTTCAATCGATTCCCTGCTTTTTCATCACTCAGTTGAAATTATTTTCTTTTAAATAAAATCACTTATTCACATATACATATTTTAGCAATGCATAGATTTTCATCACCTTTTAAGCACTCTATTAAATGTGATGCATTTTTATTGTCGAGGAATGTGTATTCTAGAGAGGGCCAACAACATTGCGTTAGGGAGCCGCATCTCCGAAATGAATATTTTAGAGCCATTCACTTGGTATTGCTAGATAAAAATTTTAAAATTTCCCCAGATAACACCTCATTATTTCCGAAAATAAGTATCTTTTGAATTTTTCCCAGAGGCAGTATTTTATCACTAAATTATTGCCTAAACAAAGCCACAGAAACCATTACTGTAGAGCACATAACGATATTTTCACTCTCCCTCCCTAAAAATAGTAATACACTCTATAACAAAAAAAAACGAGGCACCAAGAAGGAGTTGTCCGATGGAGACAAATATTGGCAGATTGGAAAATTATGTACAGAATAGAAAATGATTAAAATTTCAGAAAAATTGAAAGATATATTTCAGAGTTACATAGTTACAAAGTAATAATCAGTAAGGTGTCTCATTATTATTAGTGGGTAAACACCTTATAAGCGAGCTCAATAAGGTGTTGATCCATCTCTAGCCTGTATGCAAGCTGCCACATGACGTGGCATAGAGTGATAAAGCTCCATAATGGTCTTCTGCTCCAATTATCGGGCTAGGTCATCAACATTCCTTGGTGGAGGCAGTCGCTTTCCCTTTATATTCCAGACATGCTTGATTGGAGAGAGATCTGGCAGGCCAAATAAGGGTTTGACAAGCTGTAAGACAGTTCATAGCAACACGTGCCGTATGTGATCTGGCATTATCTTGCTCAAAAATAAGGCCAGGATACGCAAAAGGAACGGTAGCAAAACAGGTCTCAGAATGTCGTCGACGTGCCTCTGTTCTGTAAGTGTGTCTTTAATGACGACCAAAGAGGTCCGGCTATCAAAGGAAATGGCATCCCAGACCATTAAGGCCCTGATTAAGGGCCTGCAACAGTGAAAGCACGATTGGCACGCTACCCTGGGCGTCTCCGGACACGTCTTTGATTATCATCATGACACAGTTGGAAGCGGAATTCGTCGCTAAACACTATACGTCCTCAATCAGTATTATTCCAACCTGGTCGAGATAAGCACTATTGTAATCTGGTTCGACAGTGTGCAGCTGTCAATGAATGGTCATGGTGAACACTCGTGGGTCGCATGTCTAATGATTGAAAACGATGAATCAGGCGCTGTGACAGCTGATCTGACAATCACTCTGTCCTCCCGATCTACTGTGGCCCTAGGTCGACCGCTACCATCATGACACTGAAATCTGTCATTGTCCACCCCTTCTTGCGAACATCCTTTAATCGCCACATAGCTTCTACCCATATGACGAGCGATTCTCCGATTTACCCAATCTGCCTCTTTCAGTCCAATAATAAGACATCTTTCAAACTCTGAGAGTTGCTCGTAATGAACTCGAATCCTGCGCCGAGGCATTTTTTTTCAGTCGTTGAAAGGTATCCTAAATTGCAACATAACAGAAAATTTGACCATCAGATTGAGAATCGCTTTTTATATATACCTGCTGAGTGCGCAGTTCCGATACGCTGTAGCTCCCACTATTTTATCATTGGACAACGAATTTTAATCACTTGTATGTTCGGTTCAAATGTCTTTGCATATGAAATTTCATTACAATTGGGCAACTCCTTCTTGGTGCGTCGTTTTTTTTTTTTTTTTTTTTTTTTTTTTTTTTTTTTTTTTTTTTTTTTTGTTTGTTTTGTTACAGAGTGTATTTCATATTAACGTTTCTCCAAATAGAGCTTATTCTAACTATTATGTGATCACGAATACGCTTTGTGAAGGGCCAATAAAAATAAACTATAGAAAGAGAGCTTTGAGTTTTTCTATCCCTTAATTGTGATCCGTCTACAGATTAAAATTCAGATTAAAAATAATCTTCGGTCTGTTTAACTGATCTGCATTTAGTTGAACTTGTGCGAATTGCTCTAACAAATTACCGACGAAACTGTCGGCAGCTAATTGTTAAGACGGACAACATAAGCAAAGCATCCACAAGAAAATTAAACTTTAAGAGATTTTTTTCTTTATACAATAGTTTGTAGTAGAATATTTTTTTATGTTTTTGAATAATATTATTAAGTTTCTTAACTAACAAAAAATGAAACAAAATAATTACTTTTGGACATTTCTCAGTTTAAATTTTCTAATAACTTCATAAAATAGAAAGAAATTACTTTATTGGACATCGAATAGTTTTTGTTTACCATATTTCCTACATATATTTTATTTGCATACGAGCCCCAGCAATCGCCTGCAAGAGGGATGTTATGGGCCACCCCTGTGTGCGGTGTTAACACTGTGCAAAATGAAACATTTTCTGTGTGAAACATTCAGGTAAAAAAGCTTATTGGATTAAATATTCCGTTACAAACACTATTAGCATAGATAAAGTGCATTTACAACTCACGAATGAGTTACATAATAATCCTTTTCTATTTGATTAAACCCAGCTGTCAAAAGTCAGAAAGGTTTGTAATTATTTTTGTTGCCTCTGTATTTGTGAAGTTACACAGTACATTTCATTCTATATATTTCCGTATTTTCTTATTTAACATTTAAATACAACCTAAACCTCGAACATGTTTAAAGGTTTCATTTTTTTTAAAAAATAAATAAATATTCTTCCGTTTCAAGTGTAACTACAGTTACTAAGATATCCTTGAATTGATGTTACTATTGAATGATACTGTTAATTTGTTTGTAAATCGTAAACACGGTATCTGTGTGAATTAATAAAATTCATATTTATGCAATCGTACTATCGTTATTTTTTCTTATTATTCATGCATTGGATCATTTTTCTTTTTTTTTTTCAAGGATATTATAGGTAGTTTGTGTACACCATTAAGGTCCTTTTTGAAATCTAAAATACTTTAATTTCTTTAAGAGAAATGTCAATGGTCTAATTTAAATTTCCATTAATTTCAGTTTGTTTTTAAGAGTATTTACAATTGATTATTTCAAACTCTCTACAGAACTTCTCACTAAGATCACTAAAAATGTATATTTCTCTTGGTATATTTTAGCATTTGGATGTATTTGCTTAAAATTACTATTCAAAGCGTTTGAAATATAATATGGAAACATTAAACAATACAACTGATTACTGAATTCTAAAGCATTTAATGATATCTAAACACAGAGTTTTGAAATTTAAATCTACTTCGATTATTTTAACATTTTGTCAATAATAAAGTGAAAAAATTTAATATTTTTTAAACTCTATCAGATCTTTTCATAATATCAATTATCATTAATTCATCTGATCAAAATTAAATTGCATGACCAGTACAGTACATCATCTGCAATGTATAAAGATATTTTATCACAAATTATCATATTTATTTATATTTTAATTTTTAACTAATATTAGCATTTTTATTGTTGTTTTAAGAAATTTTATTATTATAAAGATGCAACAAAAATAATAGATGGATGCAAGGAATTATCATTGACTGATATTAAAGTCGCAGCTGTATTTCAAACAGACACAAATAAATAATTTTTCTTCTTATATTAGACTTTAATATTGTGTATTTTAATGTAAAAAGGAGATAATCATTTCATTTCGTTTTTGAAATCTGATATTTTGCATTTTTCAATAATTCAGATTTTCTTCTTAATTTCATCTAAGTTTTTAATTTCCTTTCCTTGTATTAAAAAATTGTCGGAACAGAATCGAAGGTTTTAAAAAGGTAAAATTCTATCATTTTATTTTTAGATATTTTTTTTTTTTTATTTTTACATGTGATTTACGGAAATGCATAAAATATGTTATAAAACTAAACAAGTGAACGCATCACATTCCATTGCTGCGTCACGCCGTTAATAAAACTTTGAAGTTTAAATGAATCATACTACATACGCTATGATTTTAAGCAGTAAATATTTGCTAAAACCAGAAGTGGCGCCGTCTGAAAGATATACTCGTGTCTGGGGAAGGTACCTTGCGGCCTGAAGTTTCAAAACGTTATTTATTTAAGTATGGAAATTATTTCTTTGAATCTATATACACAGTTAACAAGCTGCCTTTTCAAGATACTTATAGCAGTCATAGCCTTTTAAAACTTTTCTGCGAGTTTATAGAGCTTTCATTTATGAAATGTATAAACGCTTGAACTGAATCCCAGAATGTAGTACGTATTAGATGATGTTTGTTCCGAAGATCAAATATTAAATGTGAATGTTGAAAACAGAAATTGCCGTTTTGAAATGTTTGAAGGAAATGCAATATAAAAATATATTATGTTTTACAGAGAAAATAGAAAATCTTCAACCAGTAGTTTGTTTTCGAGATTCAGCGTCTCTGTGAAATCCAGAACATTTATAATTTTATATAATATAATATTATTCTCCTCTTTTTAAAGGTTCATCTCCACTTAAAGCTCTTGATCCCAAAGTGAGATATTTATTTCTTTTATGTGTTAAGGAACTTGATATATTTTGAATTATTTATTTTTATTGCTGTAAATTTAAACTGTACTCCATATTTTTCTTCTTAAACAGTTTGCTTCTGAATGTAGTTATATGTGTACAACAATTGTTTACTCCAAGTATTATATTCTAAACTGTGAAAATCACTGTCAGTAACAACAAAATATTTTCATTAAATGTTTCTATAATTCGAAATTTTTTGTTAAACTTCATTTACCAGATTTTCTCAGCTTTCCTGCAACTTTTCTCAAATTCCGTTTGTTTGGTTTATATATTTCTTTTGTAAAATGTCAGATTCTACTGAAACTAAAACATCTATTAGACGTATCAATTTTCTAAACTGTAAGATTCAGCAGTCTCTCGTTTGATACATAAGAAATTTTAATTGCTACAATGATGCAATTCAAATATTTTTTTGGAAAATGATTGGAAATTGAATTTTTTTAATGTAAGTAATTATTAATGCTACTTTATACAGTTTATGATAAATATTGTGGGGGATCTTTGATGTAAGCTGACAATAAGATGAATTAACAGAAATGTTATTACTCTAGCAAAATTATTTATGCATAACTTTTCAGTTACGAAATAGTTGAACTTATTGAACGTTGTCTAAGCGAAATTTAAATCACACAGTTGAGTCTGAAAAGTGAAAATTTTCTTCTTTACGGAGCATTGCCCTGCATCTGGACATCGTTAGCAATAACTTTATACTTTCGTCATTTTCGAATTTATGACATATGATAAGCTTTATTTGACGATAGGAAGGACATCTAACGGACGCTGTGCGAACCACAAATCTCTTAACCATCTGAAATTACAGCTATGAAAGAAGGAAATCCTATTGAATGCTCTAGAAACAATGTTTTAAAAATAAATTTGACACCAGAAACTGTATTTTACGATAGAAAGTAAAAAGAGCGTCCGATTATTTAAAGGCGGATTTTAACAATTATTTAAAATGATTGTATTTAAGTTTTTGTGAGTCATTATAATGGAAGGGAACAATCATTATTACAGTTAAATTTGATTCCTAAATTCACATAGGTGAGCTGAAAAAAATATCTCTCTTCTTTACCAATGCATTCATTACCATTATTTCATCCATTTTTTAAATTATTTCACGTACTTGATGTAAAAATAAGAAATTATTTTAAAAAATTCGTAAGAGTAGCTAGCAAGTTTTAATATATATTTTATTTATTCTCTTTCGCCTTAACTAATTAAATCATTTGAAATGCAATCTATGACTGATAGAATAAATCCATATAACGATGTAAAAATTTATTGTTTATACCAGTTATCAGTTTCGTAAATAATTTACAGAAATTTTTCTGTGGCATTTTTTGTTGAGGATATGTAATTCTTATAAAGAGAAATATCATGACTACTTTTCAGCAAAGTAAAGATCACGTCTTTAAAGCAATGCTTAATTTGATCATTAAAATTATATTGCATCTTTAAATTTATTTATAATTTCTCAATCTGAGACTCATGAGTTTTGAAGTTTTCTATCATACATCTTCATATCATCAAGGGAAATAAAAGTCAATTCATATAAATTGGTAATTTCTGGAATCTGAAGCAAAAACTTTGATACTTCTAAGAAATATCGTTAAGACAGAAATAATCATTTTTATGTATCTATAACTTCAATTTTTAATTATAAGATACTTCTAATATTCCCTTTTTAACACAAAAATAATAATAAAAATGATTGATTAAAAAGGAAATTATTTTATATTTAAGTAATGTTTGTGAATTATTTCAATTTAAAAAATCATGTCAAATCTTTTTTATATATTTAGTTTTATACGTAAAATAAGATTATAATACATAATATGATATTTTATTATGTGGAAATAAACTTATTTATTACATGCAAACAAAACTGTACAAAATACAAATTATAACGATTAAAACCTATTAAAAATTTATTTAGAACTAAAAAAACTAAAATACTACAGAATTTAAAAGGAAAAAAAACCCAGAAAGTTATCAAATTAACTGATCTATCTTCCTATCTTTTGTTTTCAAGTTCAAGATAAGAAATATTCTATCGGTTATATTTAATATTTTCTTTTTGAAGTACCTGCAAACAATTGAGCAACTTTAATTAACACGCTTACAAATATTTTTGAAGGAATTATCTTGTTTATACAGCTTAATAAAATCATTTTTCTCCCGTACAGTCATGTTTGCGTTCACATATTATAGACATTCATTTTTTCCTGAAATTGGTATTAATAAATGATGACAGAAAAGAAAAAATGACGATACAGGAATATTATCTGTTATTAATTTTAAGAAATCTGCTTTTATGGCTGCTTGAATGAACTTTTGCATTTTAAATAACTTAATCTCAAAAAAACTTTTATGATTTAAAAATTCATAATTAATCAATATTTTGGAATAAAATCAAGAAAGTATACTTTAAATACTTTAATCATGAATTATTTAGAAAACATTATATAATTTAATAAAATACTAGCTATTATACCCGTTCTTTCAAGGGTGAATTGAAAATGGAGTACGCACAATACAGATGAAAGCTTAAAAGTTTTTTTAAAATTAGGACTAACCTTTAAAAATAATTTTGAGTTAAGATCAAATTAGCCTCTTAGGAAAGAATGATTTAGTAATTGAATTAACAAAGTGGAATAAATTTAAACGCAATGAGGATGAAGCTTGCAGTTTGTATATTTAATTTATGAAATAATAATTACAATTTTTAAATAAAGTTGTAAATAACTATTAAATGTTACATAAAGCCTACATGAAATTAAAATTCAATAATACTGAACATTACATTTAATTTCTTAACGTGTATTTAATTTCAAAAGTTAACAATCAATCTCCAAGCATAAAATATTTTAATGAGTAATATTTTACGCAAATATGTTCAGACATACATATCAACAGAAAAGAATATTCATGTTTTTCTTGAACAAAAAATATTTAAGATAATCAGTTTGGTAAGTAATGCCTTTCATTTAGATTTTCATGCAGGCTTTATGTAGTTAACACTTAAATAAAAGTTGACAATAATTCGATAGATGCGGAACGCTACATAATAGCATAGATTAATAGACGTATGTCTAAATTCATATACGCATGTCTGGCTAACCTAAAAAATTGCAAATTTGGTGATTTCATGCCAAATGTTGGCCATAAACTGAATCTTAACTCTCATTATAAACTAAAATAAAAATATAAATTAGCGATACTCCAAGCACAGTAGGTTAAATAAATGGAAAAGATAAATTCAATTTTCAGCTTTGAATTTAAATAGAAATTACGATAAATTCAAGTAATACAAATCAGACAGCTTAAAACTGATAGTATGAGTATCTCGAGCAATACCATTCACTAAAATTAGCAAATTTTAAATTTCAATCACAGTTCACTAAAACTGACAAATAAAAAAAAATTCAGTTAGAACCGAAAGAGAAAATATGATTATCTGAGGCAATACCATTCACTAAAAATGGCAAATAAGTATTTCAATTATAACTGAAATAGAAAATTAGACAGGAATCAACACTTGAAACAAATTTTACCAAAAATAATAATTATAAAATTAGTAAGATTGTTAACTGGTGAACTAAAAAACAAAACAGAAAATGTAAACAGGCAGTCTAAAATACAAAAATAAATAAAGAATATTAATATAATTCAAAAGTTATCATAAATCAGCAATTCTACAATTGTTCTTGCAGCCGTTTCAACTGAGAAAACTATTGCCAAATTAGAGAAACAACTTTCCAAGTGAATTTTTTTTTCATGTGCTTTTTCTAGTAACGTTCTTTTAAGATGAAGATTCATTCGAAAACCAATAGTCATTACTTTACAAATAGCGAAAGGAATTAAAATAATTATCTTAGAAAGAAAAAATTATTTAAAAAAAATCAAAATGAAATTATTTGCCTGAAGAAGCTACTCTATGACATCGCACATGACGAACATGTAATTTAAAACAAAACTTCATAAAATCAGAATTGAATTTCAAAAAATTGATTCGTGGTGCACACTATCAGTATTTATAGATTCTTTGTACCAAATTCCATGTTCATGTATTTCGCAATCTTTCCGCTATGCCGTCGACTAATATAGAACCCTTTTAAAATTTGAGCAGGGGCAGTGAAGGCAAATTCATTTTTAACTTAAATTTTAAAAACAATTAATGGTGAATTCCGAAACACTGGTTCCGTAATACGCATTACCAGTGTTCATATACTGTTTGTACCAAATTTCATGGTTCTATGTCTTCTAATCTTTTCACTGTGCCACCGACAAAAATAGCAAATTCTTTCTTTTTTTCATGCAAATTACATTAAGGTATGATAAGCAATAAAATAAAATGGAAAAATAAACAATGACAGGAACGAAAAAAGTGAAGATGCGTAAAAACGAATCGATCATTATTTATAAGAAAGTGTCAGTTTCTTCCACTTTTACAGCCATTTGAATGAACTTTTGCATTTGAATAACTTAAAATCAAAATGAGATTTATCATTGAAAAATTCACATTTTATGAACATTTTTTTGGTATAATTTCTTTATATATAATATACTTTAATTACTTTTGTCGTGAATTATACGGTGGTCATTGGAAGTTGTCAGTTTTACAGAATATTGCATTAAGGTATGACTACTTCTCTGAATAACTCGAAGTGTAAACAATGTCGGCACGAGATCTTCGACTGTTCTCGACTGATGTGAACAAGACCTTGAGTAAATATAATAATCTCACACTCCAACGATCGTTAAACTGCCGTTCACTTCAACATCACCTGCCACTTTCGTCGAAGCTGTGTGGTAAGAACATAAAAACTAATACAAGAGTCTATTTGATAACGTCATTATTAAAACACGTGATTATTGGAATGTAATCAAATTTTTTTTGAGTGAAATCTCTTACCTTGATTTCTTTTTTTTTAATCCGTAAAAGCTTTATAACCGAGTATCGTTTGTATAAAAACTCTAAGTGTCTTTAATATCAATATATTTGTAAAAGAGGAAATCATAAAAAATGGCATTGGAGGAGTTGACTATATCTTATAAGTCAATCTTTCCGCTTTAGTATTTTACAAATCAATTAATCGTTATTGAAATAAGTATTATATAATTATTCCTTTTCTAATAGCTCAAATAAAATAAATTTGCTAAATTCATATCTTTCTTTTACTATGCAAAGTCTGTAATAATGTAAAACAAAAAAAAAATCATGAGAAATATTTTTAGAAATTCTATTATTTACATAATGATTAAAAAATACAAATAATCAAATATCGGATCATAAAAAACGAATTTTACTTTTTATTAAGAATAAATACTCTGCACAGTTACTCAACTATGATACACACATTTCAGAATTCATGGAAGTATTCGATACAATTTCCTTTTAGTATGAAGCTAACTATAGTTCAAAAAACAAATTTTGTTCATATACGTTTTAAAACAATCTTGCAAACTATTTGAAACCTATATGGGATGAATTCGTATGGATTTGGTTGCATTAATTTTATTAATACTATTTAAATTGTTATCAAAAAAATGAATAGAATAATTTAAGTATCAAGTTAAATATGTAATTTATTGCCAAAAGTTTAAAATTTATTTTTCATAATTATATTCTTGAGGGAACAATAGCTCTACTTTTAAATACTACCTTTCATAGAAATTCCTAGAATAAACTTTATCTTTCATGATTGTAAATTATTAATGATTTTCATAAAATTGCATTACAGATTTCTCCTTTTTTTAATCAAATACTCTAATGATATTCGAAAAAGTAGCAACCTAGAGTCAGAACAGGGAATCATGTGTTCATCAAATATTAAATTTCAAGTTGAACCTTTTTTTTTTCCTCAAGAGTAATGGTTAGGAAGATTAGTGGTATTAGAGAATAGTATGATTTAATTGCCACCCCATCAACTGTATTCAGCTCAAAATTCTGAAATTCGCCGTGAAAATAAATAAATAAATTGACCACCATTTTTCATTCCAATCGACAACTGTGTTGTAAAATCTCTAAAATTTCAATAATATTCAGTTAATATTTTCTGATAAATGTTGTTACAGGTTATATAGGAAATTGAGGATTCAATTAAATCTACCTATATATGAAATATAGAAACTAGTATTCAAAATAATTTTTAAATGAAATGAAATAAATCGAGTCTCATACTTTAGACTAACGTATTATTAAAGCTCTGAATAATTTCAATACTCAGTAATACATGTTTTAATATAAATAATTTTATAATTTTAAGACACATTTTTCAATTTTTAGCCTACATAAAGGTACATTTACAGGTATTAAAAGTTCTCAGATTTCTCTGTATGATATTGAATTGCAAGACATTAAATCTATGAATAAAAAGAATTTTGCCTGGGGCGTAGTAGTGATGTTTCCTTTTCAAATATCTTGAAATAATTGGAACTTTTAATTATTTAAGTGATGCCTGTTTCTAAAATATAACTTTTTCAAATGCTGGCTGTGAAATGGATATCCATGCTGCCTTTTTAAGTCAAGCAGAGAAAAATATTATAACTATTTTTGAAATAATATCTAACAATGCAGTTTCAGAGGTATAAACTCACAGAAACAAAAAGCAAACAGATACATATAATCTGAACAAAATAATTAGTGAACTAATTAGAAATGAAGTTTTTGGGTATTCGAAATATAAATAAAATTTGAGAAAAAAAGAGCACATCTCACCTATTAAATTTGTACTTTTTAAAACAATTATTCTTGAAAAAAACTCAAAATTACTAGTTTAAAAATTCACAAAGGATTGCATAAAGAAATTTTGTTATTCTGTAAACGTAATGGAAATTCTACATAAGGCCAAAAAAATTAATCCTTAATGTATTTCAGATGGTTTTCAGAGGCAGTGCTGAAATCTACTAGAATGAAAAAAAGATTTTAATGGGTTAAAATAAGGAAGCATGAAATATATTGAATGATGGCGTGGTGAGAGCAAAGTTTTTAAATGAATATAAATTTCATTTCTAAATCGATGAAAATAAGTCTATCCATATGTCTCCAAATAAGTAAAAAACACCCTCTTACACAATAATATTAATACATTATAGTCCAGAAATCTTGAAATTACTAGAGCTTTAAATAAATTAGAAATGTATGAATATTAGTAAATACACAAATATACAGGACTTTAAAGAATTATTTTTTTCCTCATAATTTTAAAGTTAAATACATAATTAAGCTTAAACAGACTTTAAAAGAATAGCACATGTTCATTAAAATGTGTGTTTGTAATCGTAAATTTCTTACGACATTCCTTTAGATTTTTACAGTATTACTTTAGATCCTTACAGCATTACTTCATTAATTTTCTTTGAATGATAAATATAACAAGGGTAGCCAGATAAAACAAATAGTCACCATAAGAATCCACACCCATTGCTGGTTCAACGATGGAAGTAACATCAGCGGAGAGGAATAACGCATGCGCAAAGCGTCTAAGAAAAGAAAGTAGCAGCAGACCAGTGTGTCTGAGGTGTGACTGATAGCGGGAACTGCGTGCTATTATCCAGTATGAATGGGCTAGTCATCCATAAGCGCTCGAAGACCATCTATTATGCACAGGTCATGTTTCATCAATTGGTTGGACTCTGTGTGTCATGCCGAGTGAAAGAATTCAAAGTGGGAAGGATGACAGTCAAAGTGAACATCCCTCCACATCCATGACTAAAAACAACACTGCTAGAGCATAGGACATGGTGTTGGCGGAATTTTACATAATGGTGTCAGACAAGATGTCCACACTCTGCACTAGTCATGCTCAGGTCCATCCAAAATAATGCTGAGGTGAAGCAGGCTGTAGAACAATTCCTTGCCTCGCAGGGTACGGAATTTTATCAGCGTGGTTTCTTCTTATTGCACGCTATGATAAATGTCTCAATGTCAATTGTGACTACATCTAAAAATAGCGCAAGGTGTATTGTTCATGTTAACATGCTTTATTTTTTTAGCAAGTAAATTTTCCGTGTGAAAAAAAGACGAAACTTATTTCCGAAACATTCTTTGCATAAAAATACCCGAAACTCTTAAATATATATTTGATGAAAGCTCTGAAAAGGCAAAAATGTTCATATAAGAGACTCACGAAGCTAGAAATAGCAGTTTTATCTATAATATGAGAAATAATCTTAGAAGGATTTAGTAAAGTTGACAAATTATTACAAACTCCAGGTTTAGATATATGCAAAGGATGTACTTTACTCCATTCACTGGAATTATTTATTAAATCTTTATGAGAAAATGTCGAGTAAAACTTTTATTAGAAGGAAGAAAATTCACATTGTATACTGATAACTAGCTCTGAATCTATACATTTTTACTAAAGCCCGATATAGCAACTCTAAAGCAAAGTAGACAACATCAATATATCTCAGATTTCACATCAGATATTTAAAGGAGAAAATAACGTAGTAGTAGATACATTGACATGAATCGAAGAACGCATTAAATATGATCAAATTGCCTATGAGCAAAAACCGAGATGATGAATTTGAAACACGGCGAAAATCTACAAGCTTGACAAACAGTATTCCCTTCCATCTGGATATAATTTGTGGTGTGATACTTTAACACAACGTATTAGACCTTACATACCTAAGAGTTAACGTATGAAAATACTTCATCTATTTCACTGATTATCTCATCCTGGAATTAAGTCAACATTAAAATTAATTTCTTCTAACTATATTTGGCCGAGTATTAAGAAAGATAACCAGCATTGGGCAAAATTCTGTCTTCAATGTCAAAAATCCAAAATATCGAAGTGATGCGAAATAAATGCTTGGAAAACATCAAATGCCATCATAAAGATTTCGAGAAGTATATATTAATCTTGTTGGTCCATTACCACCATCAAATGCTATCACTTATTGCCTGACCCGTATAGATAGGCATACAAATTGAATGAAAGCTATTCCATTAGAAAAGATCTATGTAGAAACTGTAGCGAAAGCTTTTTATAGCAATTGGATTGCAAGATTTGGAATACGCTTACATCTAATTATTGATCGAGGAGCTCAATTTTCATTAAAAATATTTCAAACAATGTCAAGAATTTGCGGCATTAAGCTCTCATACTCAATAGCTTATCACCCGTAATGCAATGGCAAGGTATAACTATTTCACGGATCAAAGAAAACCGCTTTAAAAACCCATATTATTATAACTTGGAGCGAAAAGTTACCAACAGTTATTTTAGGCCTACTAAAGGCAATCCAAAATTATACTAGGTATATGATAGCAAAAATGGTTCATGGGGATCCAAAATTCTCCAAACTTTCTAGAGAATTATTAGAAGCAAAAATAAATCACACACCGCGTGGAACTTTCATAAATAAATTACAAAAGCATATGGAATCAATCAAACTAAGAGAATCTATACAGATAGGTGTCTCCTCAAACATTTTTTCATAAAGATTTAGGATCAGCTTCTCGTATTTTTCTTCAGATTGACCGAGCTCGGAAACAACATGATTCTCCCCTTCCCCTATATGAAGATCCATATCCAGTTATCAATAGCTTACCAAAATATTTTACTCTTAAAATAAAGAATAAAGAAGTAAATGATTTGAAATACAGATTGAAGCTAACTTATATTCTCCCACAACAAAATCCTGAAGAAGAGAAACTAACAACTCTAGATTGTATAAACAATAATCCAGCTCCAGATGATATTCAAATCAAACCATATGCGGCATAACCCGAGACTAAAACAATCTGAGGTATGGTAGAATTCTTAAACTTTCAGTGTGATTCAAGAATTGATGTTTCATTTTTATGTATTAACTTTTATTATTATTTTGATAATAAGCAACATTACTTACTTCCAACCTTTCTAACGTAACGTTCATTATTGGTGAGAGAGTGAATGTAACAGATTAAATGTAAATATTAAATAGACTCTTTATAGGACTCTGACAAAATCGTCCCATCCGACATGTTTTCAAAAAAATCGTTCCCTTTTTGCTCTTGTGTGATATTAATCAAATCCTGTTAAATATAAATGTTGAGATCATTTTTATTTTACTTTTGAAGAAATGTCTTGAAATTTTATTAAAAGTTGATTGTTTTCTGAATACGAACTGTTTTATCAAAGCTCATATTATCAATAATTCTTTTTTTGGATCGAAACCATTTGCTAAAAATAATTTTAAGATTAAAACTGTTAGTTAGAATTTTTTTCTATATCTTCATTTTTGACATTACGGCTTTAACCTTAGCGTTTCCTTTTATGGATAATAGAGAGTTTCTTCTATAGCATAAATTCTATAGCTTCTCATAAAAATACCACATATGAATTCATTTTTATTACTATCAGAGTATTAATTATCTTTAAAGCATTATTATATGAATTAATCCCATATTCTACAAATTTAGATAGGGCTTGATTTAATTTAATTTGTTTAAGTAAACTCCCATTCTCTCCTTTTCTTCGTGGGTCTTGATGGATAATAAAAGGAAATGCTAAAAGAATGATGTAGTATTAGGTAATATTTTGATTATTTATTGAATTTATAGATTATAAAAGGAAATGCTAATAGGATGATACAGTACTGGCTAATAAAATTACTCGTTTTATGTATATAATAAACTTCACTATGTCATCCATGATATGTATTACGCACAATATGTGCCTTCCATACCAAACTATTCAAAATTTAACTGGGAATTATTTTTATAGCAGATATTATGTACACAGATCATAACTTGTTTTCAACAAAAAAAATCCAAAAAAAAAAAAATATTTTATCCAAAAAAAAAATATTGAAACCTTTACCGAAACCAATTTCTCGAAATTTCGTATAAAAATATATAGTTTACAGATCTATTACGATAAAAAAAAAAAAGCTGTGTTTTCACAACAGGTAATTTTGTCATTGTGTGTATATGATCTTTGGCGCCAACATTTCCATCACTGAGTATTAATGACTCTATAAAAAATAAAGAAGCATTTCTTGAGTTGACATAAACATTATCAGCAAACAAGATACCAACAGCTTGAGAGACTGTAATGTAATTGAATACAATTAAATTGAACTATAATTAATCTGAAATTGGGCAGTTGGAACATTGTTGTATTTTATAACCATAAAGTATGGAAGTATAAATAACATAAAGTAATAATCCATGGTAATCAATAAAATAATAAAAAGTAACAACAATAAAATAAAGTGAACTATAATAATAAATATAATGAGAGTGCAAAGGATTTTACAAAATTATTTTTACAGAATTTTGAAATTCTAAATAACGAAATATAGATGTTATTATATGTATTACTTTTCATTCTATTTTTAATCACATTTGTAAAATATTTGTTGACTGTGAATTGTTAAAATACAAAAAAGAAACTGTTTTTCAAAAATTATTGCTAGAGAATTATTTATTAATTTTTTTCCTAAGACTCTCTAGTTCCAAATTCAGATTAAAATTTCTTTTGGTTCTTTTCTGAGAAATAAAATAAAAAATTCAGTTGTTTTAGTAATCCAATAAAAAAATGTTTTTTTTTTAATTTATATTTGTGTGTAAATTGATTCTATTTTAATTACTATGTCAATGTAATATCCTCACAAAATACTTTTTAAAAAAATTGCAGCTCACCTAATTTGTTTAATAACAACAAAAACTTATCTTAAACAACTGCAACATTTTTTAAATATTTTTTCCGACACTTAAAATATGAAGTCAAAATCTAATAATATAAAGAGTTTCTTTTATAATAATACCGCACATGAATTCATTTTTATTACAATATGAGTATTAAATATCTTTTAAGCATTTTTATAAGCACTCATCCCATACAAACTTAGATAGGACTTGATTTAATTTAATTTGTTTAAGCAAATTCTCGTTCTTCTTTTCTTAATAGTTTTTTAATTTTTCATCACTTTATTGATTTCCTACATTTATTTCAAAAAAACCATATTTTATTTGATAAAAAAAATAGCAAATTATTACTCTCTCTCTATTTCGTGTATTATCCAAAAATTACATTTGGTCAGAATTTAGCTTTTTACGAAACTCAGCATCATAATAATTCATATTATATTTTTAGACAACCGTTTCGAAACATTGTAAGCCATTTTGTTCTCTTATTTTAGTACCAAACAGCATTTCTGGACAGAATCATCAAAAAACTGTGGGATTTTTTATTAAATAGCTGTATGGTTTTGTTGTAAGATTATCATTTTTTCTTCATATGATATTATATTCAACTACAAATATTCAAAAATAGAATTAGCATTATAAAAAAATAAATCTTCCAGTGAATATTTGAAAGAAAGTGTCTCTTAATGAAGTGAATTAAATTAGAAATTTTTATGAAATGCTTAATGTTCAAAAAAATGCAATTAACTTAATTTTTCTGGTGTATTTACTATCATTTTATTAGAAAGTCTTTGCATTATTTCACACCTTGAACAACCCTTCACACTTTCACACTATATAATAAAAAGTGTAGTGAATTGGATTGAAGAGTTAGAAGAAGTAATTGGAACGCTATATTGAGAATAAATCCATATAAATAAGATATACAGAGTATGTATACTTGACTTGGATTCCGCGGTTAAAAAATTACCTGAATCGGATATGCTTTTTAAAAGTCTATTTATAGTTACCAAGATCAGTGGATATCTTTTTTTAATGTTTAGTTAAGGAGAATTAAATTAATCACTCCACATATATTTAATTTCTTTTGATAGTATTTAAATATTGGAATAAACTGATTAAATTTTTTAGCTGATCATTATTAAGTTAAGTCTCTTAGCTCACACACAACAAGGATAAATCATCATATGTGTAAGCAGGAAGTTATATAATTCTATACAAATTAAGCTACAGACTCCATATTTACGGCTTGTTTCACATTTAAAAAGGCTTTGAGTTCATAACCAGTAGCAGACGCAGGCTGTATTAATGTGAATTTGCTTTAAACTATTCTATGCAATTGGTCGCTTAAAGTTATGAAATAAAGATTTGCAATGCATCAAGAAAACATTCATATGCATAAGATGTGCTGCAATATACTGAGCAGCAGTAAAAAAAAAGAGTTTGTACAGTCGCAGTTTCTAGATCTGAATCATAGAAAGTGAAAAATCGTCATTTTAAAACTAGCCCTAGACTAATTACATGTGTTCTGAGATTCTTTCCATTTAACCTCAGATATCACCAAAACTGTCTTAAATGATGTTCATTCAAGATATGTCAAGAAAATCAAAACAAGCGTTTATGAACTAAGTCAGACTTGGTCTCGACGTCAAAGTTGGTCATGTGCAAGAAGGACGAAGCTCTGTAGAAAACTTGTCATGTACTCTAAATGTATACTCTCATCGTATATTTTACTTAAGGAAGGATGAAATGAAACTGAAACTGATATCAAAAATTTCCTCAAAAGAAACTAGACTTTCCAATGTCATTTCATGCATCAGAATGGTGATTTGGATATTTATGGATTGTACTTCAAGTGGCCTGTTTCAGTCAGATTACATAGACAACCGTAATCTAGTTGTAACCTTACGTGTATTTACATGTATCAACACTTTAATGATGTTGAATTTTGTCTGTTCCAATATAACTGTATTCATGCTTGATAAGTATCAATACTCCACGGTACGAGTATCCAATCTATTGTCGAATGAACATGTATAAATGGAAGGCGACTCTTAATCTAATCTATTTCTGATATACAAGTATGTTGTTACATATAAAAGCACGTCAAATAAAGTACCGTCTCCCATATTTGCATTTGATACATTCATTTCATCATATTTATACCCATAATCAGATCTATATTTAACAATATGATAGCTGAACAAATTATTGAAGAATACGTTATCCAAGTGTCAGTTACTTTATATTTGTATCTCTAATGGTCTAAAATATATACAAATGGTACTTTAATTTAATTAGGCATATTACAGTTTTTATCAATACATACTATTCCTATTTAAGGATGGAATTTGTATTCCCACCAGTGATTAAAAAAAAAAAACTACTGTTTTACATGTTGCCGTCTGATATGTACCAATATAAAAGCATCAGGTACTTGAGTTATTTTCAAATTACAGAAATTTAATTTTTTTAATTGCTTTCATATTTCAAATGTTTTAAGTTTCAAATGCTCTCTAAAATGTTTATATAAGAGGTAATAAATAAATTTTAAATCTTTCAAAAAAGACTTTCGTATTGCTATCACTGTGGCTACAGTAATTATTTCATTTGAATACATTTTATTCATATATTAAGATGTATCGATTGCAGCTTTTCATATTTTTTACATTATTATTTATTCATAGGATTTGCGTAAATTATCGTTGAATTAACTAAAATTAAATCAGTACACAAATAATTCCAGAATACTTAGTATCTTTTAGACAACAAATCTATTTATTCCCCAACAAAATTAATTTCATTTGTAAGAGTAACGTTTTAAAGTTCTTCCTTGTTTCATTAGTATATATTTATTTTATTTTATTATTTTCCCCCTCGCAAATACTATAGTGAAGAAAAGGATATGTCTGTTTTCATATAAATTAAGTACATGTAAACACATACAGAAATAATACAATTGCCTTTTCAAGGCTATAGAATGCATCAATGGTCAGTATTAATTTTTTCATGTTATAATCAGTAATCGGAGAAACATCACCTGGATTAAACGCATTCTTGCATACGGTTAGGGAAGAACAGACTGTACAGAATCTAGCAAAATCCTTATCTGTATATCCTGTGATGAATTTTTTTAAGGCATTCTGCTATAGTTATTCCATACTTTCAATACATAGAGATTTTCGAATCAAGTCCTGCATATGTTGTATTTTTACACAAAATTGGATTTCTAAACCATATTTAACCCTTTTTATTTATCAGTGATCTAACCAATCTTTAACAATCTTCTTTATCAAACTATTTTTAATAGCCAATTATTATTAACAGTCGTTTTCTTATCAGTTTTTTAATTTAATTCTATCTTATTTGATTTTGAAAAAATAATGTAACTTGTACTATTATCAACAATTGTTTGGCACACATTTGTCAGATTTGGCTCTTGAGCCATAAACATATAATCAATCAATAAATGGATATGTTCCATAGACGAAAGAGTTCTGTGATGATCTTTCAAGATAAGAAAGAGTTTGAGTGGCATAGAAGCAATCCAGAGATATGCTAGCTATATAATGAGTCCAAGTAATCTCATGTTGGAAAACTGTCCCAAAAGAGCAAACAATATAGTCACAAGGTGCCATATGGACTATAGTCTAGTTGGAATATCCGGAAAAAATAGTCACTAGATGCGTATTGTTTCTGGAGCAATAAAAATAATCGCAAGATGTCAAAAACATATTACTCTGTTAAAGTTAAACGTAGGACTATTAAAGAAGACACATTCTATCAGAAAAGTTAGCATTCCACACTAACGCTGTAGTATAATTAAGTAATCGCAATTAAACTTAGCCTATTTAGCGTACTCCGTAGCTGTAATTAAAATGTGTATTAATTCGCAAATTTGTACATAGACAATTCAAAGAAGGCGCTGAAAAATTCCTCAGAAAAAGCTCAAAACTTTTCGGCTACGTGGCACTTTACGTCGAATACAAACAAGCTACAAATTCCAATACAAGCATCAAGAATTCGTTACAAACATCAAGTGAAAACTGTTTAATGATGTAAAACGTATTGTTCATTGTGGGGCCCCTCATTAAGGAGTAAAATGTGCTGGTGATGAACACACTCAATGTGTTCAACAGCTGATTGCCAGAGATCTATATCATGTGCAAAGTTATACGGTCCTTCAGGCGAGCCAAAGTTGAAACAGTCCCCGATAAAACCACACTCTTTAAATGGTCTCAAAACCAAAAATCAAATGGAATAAGATCGGACCGGTCAAGGAGTAGGAAATGAACAGCAAATCACCTAGTCACCAATAAAATATTACCGCAAAACCTTTGAACAGAGTCCATTACGTGGAAGCGTATGATCCTGCATAAAAGTGGTGGACACAAGGCATTGTAGTTGCTGAAGTTGAGATACGACGAAACTGTTTAGCATATTACAATTTTGAGGATCGTTGCAGAGAAAATTACGGAGTGGGTATCGTCATTTTCTTCAAAGAAGAAAATTGGAAAGCAGACGTTAACTTTAGGCGAGTGTAGAGAACTTCTGTGGAAGACACGTGGAACTTTCATGGCCAAGATTCGGATATTCTGGATATTCAGCATCCCGTTGAGATAATTAGGAATTTCGTTCCCTCCAGAGGCTGTTTCATGGCCATAAATATAGACTTCCACTCGGGCAAGAAAATTCAGGGCAAAAGATAAGCGACGGTTAGTGTCGGTAACAAGCAGTTGTGGCTGATCTTTTATGGGGAAAAAGTGCACTATTTTTCTGCGTACCTTCCCCTCTGTCCCATATGATAGGTCTAATTGCCGCGACACTGCATGTGTACTACTGGCGCCATGATCTTTGGTCAGTGACTACTCGATAACAACCATTGTTTCCTCTGAAATTACTTCTGCACTGTAAGGCTTTCGTCCTCGGTCACTCTGCAGTCATAACGACCCAGTTTCTTCTAATCGAGATATCATGTTCTCTCATACCTCATGGAGGCTTTGCTCCCCGGCGCAACTTCTTTCAATGCAGAAGTGAACGAAGAGCTGCTACAGCATTTCCCTGGTTTTACGAATTTATGAACATTCTGGTAAGCTAATAGCCATAGTAATTAAGAGAATGTTTCTCACTCAACTCCTCCTTTTTATTCCTAGAACTCACACTCAATCCATCTGTTTATGCAAATCAGATTGTTTCCTTCTTCGCTTGAAGTGCCACACTTATTATTCTGTGTACTGTCATAATGCTTCAAAATGCAAAAATAATAGTTTTAATTGCCATAATATTTGAAAATGTGAAAATGCCGCACATTTATTTGTTGCTTATCTTTTCAAGTATTTTAGGTGTAATGCTCCCCTAAAGGAAATTGTATGAATTTTTGTTTCGGAATTTTTATCGCATCCTTTGAATTGTTTATCTTTAAATTTGCGAATCAATACGCATTTCAGTTACATCTACAGAATATGCCGAATGGGCCAAGTTTAATTACGATTACCTCGTAAGTTCGCAGAGTGAAGAATCTGCTTGGGAACCCAACTCCTTCCCATACGGATGTGATTGTTATTTGCATTTAAACTGAAGCAGTATTTAGTGAGTGAGTGTGAGTGATTGCTTATTAGTGTCGCTCTGAGAAACAGTTTAAGGGTATTGGCGACGATCTTCTTTTATTTTGAGCCTCTGTCAAAAGTGACCAGGACGACTCTTGAGCTGAAACCTTCCTATACAACTTCCTCACCTCGCCGATAAGATTACTTGGGGCTTTAACTAGATTTAACGTGCATCAGCCCCGCTATAGAAGCAGTATTCATTTTTGTGCATTATAAATCCTCAATCTACTTGACACATCCATAATGATAGGATACTGCATCTTCAAACGACTTTGTTGATGTGGGAGAGTAATGTCAAATTTCTTAGGGAGCTAATGAACTAATTTAAGCATCGTAAAATATGAAAGAATGGCTAGAGCATATTGTATAGTGAACACTTGTGATGAATCAGTTAACTCCTGTCAAATAGTCCAAAGATCTAATTTTGTTTCGAGTACTTGGTCTTTAGGAATCTTTAATTCACGATAATCTTTTTTGCAGAAGATGTAGCTATCAGAATTTTTCCACACATATATCCGTCCGGCCCAAGTGGAAGCCAATTGCTCGATATTATCAGTATGCTTCCCACACCCTAATTATCCAATCCATTTGAATTTTTTACCGATTGAAAGTCGTCGAGAACATTGTAATGGTACGAGTATTATTTGCAATGTCTCCGAGATACTATATTGATGAAGATAAAAAAAAATTGCAACAGCCAAAGGTTTTCGTTGTATCATATCATGTCAGATGTGCAGTGTAACTGAGCAATATGACTCAGTTAAATATAAACCAAAAAACTTTTTTTATTTGTAATCTTTAAACTATAGTTTTCCTACCTCACAAATAAAGATTTTTTGACTCATTCCATTAGAACATTCTAACAAACTGTCCGACCGATAGAAATAGAGCTTCAGGCACTCTTATTCTCTCCCTCACCTCACCAACAACCAATGGCAAAGCTGCTGAATTCTGATGCCTCTCACTGAAAGTAATCGTGGACATTTTTTTTTAAAATCACCTCGATTTTTTAAATTTAACTCCTGCAAATTTAAAATTTTTTTAATTCTTTTTTAGAAAGTGCAAAGTATTTTTATCTTATTTTGTTTTTCTTACTTTAAATTTATCATGGACAAGATGCAAGCCGAAGTAAAGCTATAACAGACGATCCCAATAAGTAGATTAAAAGCTGCGAAACTTATGTGCTCCTATAATTATCTTAAACTTATATATTTGTAATCTTAGGATAAAATAATTTGCGTACAAAATTTTAAAATGATCGTATTATTCTTTCGGGAGTTTTTGATTAATTTAGCAAATTACTAAGCATATTTCTTTCTTATTTAAATTAACAAATTTAATAAGAAATGACTGGCTTTATTAATTAAATATGAATTGTGCAGAGATAAATGATTTAAGCATTTTAATAATTTTGAAAAATGGCCAAAATTAATGCTAGTCAATTTCTTTTGGCAGTAAATGTCATTAAATACGAGGTGTGAATGGTTAATTTCATAAGATAAAAATATGTTTTGCTGTTTCTAGATAATAAATGCTACATCATCAATTTCAAGCTTAGACTGAATAATAAACCTGAGTTTTTGGAGATATAACTGATAGCTTTGAAAATTAAGAGATGCGGCTCTTGTATTTTATGTATAACAAGCAAGTATACCCGTTCCTTGCACGGGTGAACGGAAAAATAAAACATTCTAGATTTTAACGAGGATCAAATTTTAAGTATAATTTTAAGTGAAATGCAAATTAGTCTCCACGAAAATAATGTAACAAAGAAGTAAACATATAGCGAAGCGAAAAATATTTAAGAAACCAGTTTGGTAAATAATCCATAAATTTTTCTTAAAAAGATTAAATAAAGCTTGATTACCTCCTGTTCTTTTAGTTTAAAGGCATTTTTTTAGTCAAGGCATGGTTTTAAATAAACATGCTCCTAGCTGACATAATACTAATCAGACCAATGGCAGGAGGTGCGTGACATATGATGGTAGGAGTTTTGTTTCCATAAAAATTACTATAAGAAATATTAAAAATGAAAAAAATGAAGTTTCTTTACTTTTATTCAAAAATAAATACATTAAAATGAAACAACTATTCATAAAAACTTTTTGTAAAAATCATTCCTTATAAATTTACTCAAAAAAAGATTACTCGATTTTCTTCCACAAAGTTGTTAATTTCGTTATCATAAGAATCGCTTTTTGTTGATTCCATCAAAGTATTTAAAAGCTCTTTTTCTACGAAACAAAGCTAGTGACGGCTTTATTTCCTCTGATTGAGTGTTCTTTCGAATGCACGAATTCGCTTCAGTGTTAAAAAACTGTACTCAATAGATGCATTGTAGACAGAACCATAAAAACTAATGATATTAAATTGTATAATTCTTTTAATACCGTTTTGTTCAGATCCTAACTAATTATAAAATCAAAGAATTCTCCATAGAATTTACTTTAAGAATTACGACTCGCTTCGGGAAAGTATTTTTTCATAATATTTAAAACTATCAACTTCTGAAAGTGATAAAAATTAAAGATTAAACCTGTGTTATCAATGGATATATTATTTCATAAAGCTGACAACTACATTACTCCTTCTTAGATCTAATATTAGTAGGTCTTATTAACCATAATAATTTAAAATCATTTGAAAGTAATAAAAAATTTTACCATATTGAAATTATTGACCTTATGTTGAACGTAATTAATTTCAAACATGAAGCTAGATTTGTGCAATCTGGGAAGATGGAACGTGTCAAACATTGAAGCTGGATTTGTGCAATTAATAAACAATGAAAGAGAAAAATCATGAACAGGCAGCATTAGTTTTGACGAAACTCCATGCTTAAATAAATCAGTCAACTTAAATAATTGAAACAGACAGATAAAGCCAAATCAGTTGCTAAAGACAGCTTATAATAGAAAGAAAATATAGTTAGTTTTTACGAAGAAATTTTTTTTAATCAACAGGAAGTCTAAAATAGAAAAATTTAACTCTAAATTCAGGTATAAACCACATATACACACAGTGAAAGAAAATAAGGTCAGTTTTCCCAAAATCAGAAATATTTTTAAAAAAACAAAATAAATTAATCCACAGACAGCCTAAAATATAAAAATTTAACGCTAAATAAATTACAAAAAATCACAAATCAATAGCTTTGAAAAAATTTGTTTAGTTTAGGCAGGAAAATTGAAAACAATAAAACAAGTTAATCTACAGGTAATCTAAAACAAAAAAAAATATAATTAACAGCAATTATATTCAAAACATTCTTATGAGGAATAGAACAATATATATTATGAACAGAAATCAGCAACAGAAAAAATAATATGAAATTTAACATCTGAAGGTAGCAATGTTTACACTTATCTGTAAGTCCCACTGCATCGAAATATCCATCTTTTAACTAAAACTAAATGTTTCAAAAATGGATAAGCTCGAATTATGAGAAAAAAATATTTATTACTTTCATAATTAAATGACTGGAAGTATAATATAAAATTTAACAATGAAAGAAACAATGTCTGCAATTACCTGCGACTTCAAAAGCATCAAAATGCCTCACATTAAAATATTTCGATATCGAACGATTAAATAGTCTTACAGACAATAATGAATCAGAGAAAACCAAACAAGTAATTAAAATAGAAAACAATTGTAGCGATTAGGATAAATAATTATAAAAGAGAAATTCAACAGGCAGTTAAGAACTAATAGAGAAAGTATGATCATCGCACTCAGTACAATTCACTACTCAATAGGTTAAGCAATCAATTAGAACTAAAACAGATATTTAGGCTTACAGTTTTCGTTAAACAGGAATTGAACATTTTAACTGTAACAAAAACAATAAAATGAATAATTATCAATCAAACAGACAACTGTTTATGAGAGAGAAATTCATTAGACAACCCTAATATTAACAAATATAAAATTTACGAATATTAACAAATAAGAATTTAAGAAAACCGTTACATATGTTAAGTGATCTACCTCTAAGTATGTCAATTGAAAGGAAAAAGTATTCCTAAATCAATTTTTTATTAGAATAGGCAATTTAGAACAAAAAGAAATTGGGCTTAGTTTTCTAAGAGTAGGAAGCAACGATCAGGTAGCTTAACAGGCAGCTTAAAATACAAAAATAAATTATAATTAATAAAAAAAAAAATAGTAATTTAATAACACTGTTTCGTTTTTTCAAAATAGAAATACGATTTCTTGTTCGGAGATAAAACAGAAACTGTAGTCAAAACTATTATGAACTGTATCAAAGAATAGCTTTTTGAGGTAATGATTCATTCGGGAAAAAAATCAATATCATTTTACAAATAACAAACTGAATCATTATTCTTCTACAACGAGTATAAATAATTATATATAATAATTTCTACAACACTTCAAGAGCAAACAAATCTAAATCAAACCAATTGTCTCAAGAAGACGCATTATAATGTCAAACTTGGCGTATTACTAACTACAAACTATGAATATCTATAAATGAATGTACACTATGAAATCTATAAATGAATGCACATTATGAATACTTATAAATTCTTTTTAACAAATTTCATGCTCCTGTGTTTTGTAATCTGTCCGCTACAGCATCCACTAACACAATTTCTTCAATCTGAGCATGCGCATTGAAGGCAAACTGCCTTTTAAATAGAATTTCTTAAGAATCTAAGGCGAATTTCAATAACACGACTTCGAATCGAACAATATGAATATCCATAAAATCTTTGAACAAAATTTCGTGCTCCTGTGTCTTATAATATGCAGGATACAACGCTCAGAAACATAAACTCTTAATTTTCTATCTGTATATGCTCAGTGAGGGCAAAATCCACGTTTAACTGAAATTTTAAAGACTCTAAAGAAATTTTTTTAAAAAAAAAAAACGTCATCGAGGTGCATACTTTGATTATCTATAGAATTTTTGTACCATATTTCGTGCTCCTGTATTTTGTATTCTTTCAGCTACAGCGTCAACAAAAACAACAAACTCTTCCTTTTATTAATATAGATATTTTAAAAAAACAGAATTTAAATTCGTAAATAAAAACAAATTCAAAATACCGACTCTATTTGGAAATCTTTTTAAAAAGAAATTAACACACTAACCAAACTTAATACATTTAAATACAAATAAAATTAGCACAATAATGCACAAAAGACATTCATTGCCATTATTTTAACAAATCTTTTAGTTATCAAAAATCTGAAACAGTGTTGTTGCGAAAACTTTTATAGCTAAATATCTTACAACAATGGTAATAAATTTCCTGAATTTATGGAAATAATAACACACATTTAAAGAATTTGATTGGAGGATTATTTGTTGACTTCCCACTTAGAAGCAATACAAGGACAGTTTGTGACGAACTTCGAAATTTTGATTCACGGTCAAGTGAAAAGGACGAAATATGGACTGGTATCTTTTTCTCCAAACTTCTATACCTAGCCAACGGGAGGACTTGGTGCCTCAATAGATTTAAAATGCATCAGCCATGACGGATCTATCATTGTATCAGAGCTGAAACCAACGATACGAAGGAAACAACCCTGGTCGCAAGCTCGCGAGCGGGACCACTCGGCTACTGCGGCCAGAACATTTAAGGAAAACGGAAAAAAAGAGATGTACAAACATTCCTTACAAAACATAACATTTTAACAGATTATTTATAATAGAGCAAATAATTAAATTTAGAGTTGATAAAAATAACTTAAGAGGCTTCTTGTGCAGTTTTTGTTTCTTTGTTGTTGTTCTTGTTTTTAAGCTACCAGTAATTAAACCAGTTAAAAGAAGAATTAATCATATTAATTTCAAAATTGATTAAATATGAAAGTTGGTAAATTTTTAAAATTTTGAAACTGAAAATGCCTGGCTGAGTCCTTCCTTCTGAAATTTAATTGAGCATAATTGAAATAAAACCTACATCTAACCAATTATATTTTATCCTGCTATCCCATAATTTTCATGTCATTATTTATTCAGATCATAATTGAACACCAAACAAAATTCTTTTTCAACACTTTTTCGCTCACGCTATTGCTTCATGTTTTCGGATGTTTATATATATATATATAAATGTTATCTCTTTATTCTTATTTATTTATATATTCAGAAAAAAATCTTTAAATTTATCGTTCAAAGTTTAATAAAATATGGATTAAATTAATCAATAAATAAGTGGGAGTTTCTTTATGGATGCTATACTGCTCAAAATTGGAACAGAAATTAAAATATCAAAAATAAATAAATAAATAAATCATTCAAATCAACTAAACTTCTCAATAAATGGAGCAATTTAACAAATGGAGCAATTTTTTTCCCTTTATTTTTGTCACAGGCAGTGTAATATACAGAAAAAAATCGTGGCGCCACTTTTTATCCAGAAGCATAAACAAAGAACTAATAAAAGTTTTTTTTGTATCTCGCTGACCTTTCTAGACCTTAAAAGCTGTTGATGAACTGATCCGTATCGGATGATCGAATCAACAAAAATTATGATCATATATACACTGTTATTCTGAAGAAAACCAAGAAATATATATATAACTTAACTGTTATGTACATCTGTACCTATATCTATTTATTCTATTGCCATATACCTAAAGAAGATGCATTCAATGTTAATTATGTCTCTTTTCTCACGTAAAATTTTTTTCTCGAATAAATATAATTTCCCAGCATATTTCTAAAACGCCTTATCTTGAAGGCCATCGGTAGAGTTTTAACTGAGTGTTTACTATTTTTTAGTGTTCATATCGTTTTGAACTTATAAACATCAGAGTATCATGTGTGTGTGTATGTATATATATATATATATACATATATATATAACCTCAAATTGCATCACAAAATATTGGAAAAATCATCTTGTAACTTACCCATTTATTCGTGCAGAAAAATTCTGGAAAAAGTAATTTTCTTAAGTGTCATGCTGAATCATAAGCTGCGATGATTAAATAGAAACGATTTAATTTTCGATTTTGCATGCAAATATTTTTCATGATTTCATGTAAAAAATAATTCAATGATTTTATTCATAAAAATATTTTTCGTGAATGTAATTTATAAAAACAAATTATCAATTTTTTAATATTTCTTATCCATTAAGGATGTCTTTAACAATCATTAATAATGTGTTTCAATACCAAAATTGTATGTCTATCCATATCAATTTATTCTTATTCCACTCATCATCTTTACTGCAAATGATTATTTAGAAAGTATTCTATAGTTCGAATTTTCAAGCCATTTGAGAACGAGAAACAAGAAAACATCTTGATTGCATCTTCTCAATACATATTTTATAGACTTAAAAAATACTTTTACTTTTACTTGTTTTTGTGTGTGTATGCGTTCAGTAAGAGGTCTCAAGTACCTGTCGAACTTTTGGTGAGTTGTAGCTCCTGGAAGAATTGTTTTGTAACAGTGACGTAATTTTCCCCACAAACACACCTGTCTTTTTATATTTCGCTGAAGTAACGGATACTATCCTTGTTGGGAAATGGAAGAAGTCTGTGCTCCGGGATTGAAGGTCTACCTGGGATAACGGAGGAATTTCCAAAGGAATCAACGGTTATACGTAAGTTCATCCTTTCGACTCCTTCAGTATACTCATTCAGTCTCTGCTCTTTGGAAGAAAAACGTTTCTGTAGTCTAACAGCTTCTAGAATTACATGTGCTCTGCGCTCTAAAGTTAATGTATAGAAATAATTTTTAATTGAAGTTGTTAGAAAATCAGTTTCTCTTAAAAGTTTTATATACTGAAACAAAACACATTTTAAGCTTAAATAATTCCCTAGAAAGGGTAAAAATCATTGAACAGTAATTTAACTTTATTGATTATTGTTTATATCATATCTTGAAAATTTAACAGAAATACTATTTTAATAATCATATTTTATACCTATATTTAATTTTTTCCTCTATAAATATGTGCTACTTTATAAAAAAAAAATATCCTGTAATGAAACCTTTTTAGAATCACTGAATGTTTATATAAATATTTATACTTTATTTACTTAATATAATAAATTATATTCATATTTTTTCTAATAAATATATTTCTTTAACTTTTACGATATCAGAGAATAATTTAAAATAATTTATTTATACGTTTTTATTTATCAGTAATTAGCTAATGCAATTAATTTTTCGTAATTATTGAAATCGAAAGTATCATGCTAGAAGATAGCATAAGTTTTGTAATATAATTTTAAACAGCATGAAATATCTGTTATTAAATAAAATTGAAACAGTCAATAAATATTCTTGTAATTACTTCATTTGAATTCGCTTAAAGTTAAACAATTTGATTTATGAATTATACACACAACTCTCTCTCTTATTCATTACATCCAAATTTTATATCTAAGATTTCTTTTGTCATAGATTTACATGCACTCGAAATGAACAATAATGCTCACATATATATTGAAATAACATTTAAAAATAAAAGTATTTACAAAAAATAGGTAAGTTATTTAATAAAAGCATTAAGAAAGCTTTGCAAATTTAGTACCAGAATATGCTCAAAATTTTAAGTTTTATTAAACACTTTACAAATCTCATAATGTTACGTAATTTTATCAATATATAGGATTTTCTTAAATACTTGAAAATATGCAATAATACGAAACTCAAAAGAATTTATTTGTAGATTTTTGATACAATTTAGCGATGACAATTTTTATACTTCTTCACTAAGATCATCGGAAAACAAATATGGGTTTTTAAGCTTTCTACAAATGATTTAAAATTTCTGGAACATAACTTAAATATAAAAGCTTATATATTATATATTAATGGTATACACGACCTTCGATATTTCTCTTCTTGAAATATTTCGTACATTTAATGGGTTATTTTCTTCATGTTTTTTTGGTAATTTACAATTTCATTGTAACAAAAGATACAGCTTAATTTATAATTAATTTTAAATATATATATATATATTATATAAACATTACCCATTCCAGAGTATGAGACAATATATATATTACGTTTTCTCCGGGTTTTTTTTTTTTTTTTTTTTTATTTTTTTTTTTTTCTATTCTCTTCATAAGCTACTTTTTAGGTAATTTTATTTTCAACTAAGTTGTAATTTTGAATTAAAGGTTTGTATGTGTGTTTATTGAAATAATATATAGTATTATAAGTACTTCAGTAAACTTAATAAATATTTCAGTATAATAAGTATAAGTATAGTTATGCATAATAAGTATTTCCGTAAACTTAAGCTTTTTTTCACTATAACATTTTTATGCTTTTAATTTGTAATATTTTTCTTATTTTTGTATGGTTAATTTTGATAATATGCAGCCTTTTTTTATTTATTTCTATAATATTCGTAAGTTTTAGCTTTAATAAATTTCTCATTTTGCTTTTAGAAGTATTAATCAGTCTTTTAATATGATTTTGTATAATTAAGTTAATTAAATAATTAAATACTGTCTAATTAACATTTAAAAATATATATATATATATATATATATATATATATATATATATATATATATACCATATCTATATATATATATATCAGAAAAAATCTTTAGGAGGGGAATCTATAGAAACCAAATACAAAAATTCAAAAACTAAAAACTTAAAAAGAAAAAACAAGACTTTCCAAATTAATTAAATGTTTAATGTGTGGATTAATACTATATACAGTAATACAAGGAATTGAAAATAAAATTATAAATTTAAAAAACATAAGCAATTTAAATTTTGTAAAGATAATAACTCATTTTACATACTCATTAATACTTTACTTCAAGTCATGTACAGTTTTGAAAAACATAAATGTAGAAAATATGCTGTGTAGCTAAACACCTAAATTTTCTCTCTCTCTCTCTCTCTCTCTCTCTCTCTCTCTATATACATATATGATACATATATATATGTATATATATATATATACAGTATATTCATATCAGAAATTCATGATATTTCTAATAGTAATGGTGATAAACACTTAAGAAAATCGATTATAAATAGTAATTCAACCCCAGTATAATTTCACTAATATATCTTGCTTTCTCTTCCTGAGATAATTCTTCGTAATATTTCATTTGAAATACTTAGGAACTCTTAAGAACACATGTTTCACTACCAGAATTTTTATAGTGAAATAATAAATTGCATATATATTACTATGTTTTTTTGTTTGTAACACGCTGGAATTTTCTTTTGTAATAACTGCTCAATTTTGTGTAAAGAACAATAATACTTGTCATTACATTTTAATAAATATCAATTCAGTTTTATTAGAAATAAACATATTAGAAAAAAGAAACTAAAAAAATAACTAAATTTATTAATAAACTTAGTTATTTTTTTAAAAAATAACTGAATTTATTAATAAACTTAGTTATTTTTTTAAAAAAATAACAGAATTTATTAATAAAAAAGATAACAAAAGTTATTTGTAAAAATTCTATCATACTTTTTAAGATAAAGCATTATTCTTCAATTCCATTCCTCATACAGTCGATGTAGTTTCTATATGATAGTTATAAATTATTATATAAAATGGGGGAAAAACTGTGAAGGTTAGTTTTATTGAGAAACAACAACTGAACACAGCTGTCTATATAACAAATGTATTTTTCAGAAATCCAATTATATGAATAAGCTTCGAATTTTGTAATTGAAAATTTTTCTAAAAACAAATTTTGAGAGGAACTAACAATAACAAATGTGGTTAGTAAAATACATAAGAAACAAATTGTTTATTTCAGAGAGCAATATTATAGCAAACAAACTTAAGCAGTTGTGTTATAATCATATTTTTGATTAAATATCTTTACCTTCCCATTTATTATTTTTAATTTATAATTTTTTTTCACTTTTCGAGATCAGTGAATGCGGCTACACTTCGTCCCTCTTTCCGAACGTTGACCACGATGATTTAGTTCTCAGTTTCCATATCATATCTAATAGAAAAGCTCAGGCATAACCAGTTTCCACCAGACACCATCATTTAAATGATACACTTACCGATTCTTTTTTGTAGATAGTTTAAATTTAAAGAAAGCTCAATAGTCAATGATGAGGAAATCTCTCTTGTTTCAGTTAATGTGCTTGAAAAATCCGTTTCCTTTTCAGATGACCTAGTACCTGTTAAGAGGGTAATTGAATCAGTGTCACCAATCTAAACACCATGGAAGAACTCAAGAATTTTTTTCGTCAGACTATATTACCCAATTTCATCAATTATATGAAAAACGGTAGCTCCCTTTTGGACTATGACGATGGTGAGCTAATTTCGAATGAAGTCAACCAGACATCCCTAGTGGACGAATCAGGACATTTCAGTGCCCAATTAAGCATTACGGAGCAGGTCTCCAATTTAAGCAATGCTACCATAATCCACGGAAATCACACAACTGTTGATGACTACTGGAAGGAAGACATGAAGTTTGTTCTGGATTTTCTGTTGTTGCTCCTCCTGATTCTCATAATGCTGGCAATGGGATGTGAAATCACAGTGAAAAGTGTAAAGTATTTCTTTCTTTGTCATATTTGTTCCATAATTATATAATTATGATGAATACAAAACTAATATCTGATAATTTAGCATGAGTCATACTTAATGGACATTCATAAAAATTCAAAAAGATTTGTTCACAACTTTTGAAATGTTTATAATAATATATAAAAGATATAAAATGTTTATATAAAAGATATTAAATGTTAATGCTAAGGAAAAGACTAAAAAAAATTACATAAAATCGAAACGAAACCTGTTTCCTCGCTATTTTCTAATAGTTATTTTCATTTCATTTATGGAAATGAGCAACTAGGAAAAACTCATACTTAAAAAAATTTTGCACGACCAAAACATTTCATTTCACAT
This sequence comes from Nephila pilipes, assembly GCA_019974015.1. Classification (NCBI taxonomy): domain Eukaryota; kingdom Metazoa; phylum Arthropoda; class Arachnida; order Araneae; family Nephilidae; genus Nephila; species Nephila pilipes. The sequence continues at coordinate 680,364 of BMAW01092618.1, read as the reverse complement.
TTTGTACACATGCCAGAGCACCAAGTATAAATTTGTTACACAATTAAGAAAACCAATTTTAAGAATTAAAGCCAACTTTTTTTAAATTCTTACTACAATGCAATAAAAATAAAGTTTAATTAGGTAAAATATAATAAATGTGATTCAAGAAAATCAAACATAATTCATTTCTAGCTGTAAAGAAAATGCTATTCATTACTTTAATAATAACACTTCTTAGGTTCAGAATGTCTGAATGCTTATAAGCTAAAAATTATTCGTTTTTTAATTCTGATGAAAGTTAAGTTTTTATCACTTGAATATAATTTTCCTTGAAATAAGTTGAAAGGTTTTAACCAATCCACAGCTGTAAACCCTTGCGTTTTTATTTAGTAATTATGAAAAATCCATATTAAAAGTAAACCTATAAAAACTTTTATTATTTCCATTTTGCCGTTATTAAAAATAATGTTTTATTAATATAATTAAACATTTTATTTATAATATAAACTTCAAACTTATAATATTAACTTCAAAATAAAACCTTTTCCAATTACTAATGTAAGATTGTCTGATACCACTGTTTATGTTTGAAATTAACCGTGACCTTCACTGCTCATATTTAAAAGATTAGGCTTAGTTGGTATTGGCAAAATCAAAATTTTAAGATAACGGTCTGTTTATCAACATAGCCGTAAGTTGTGACGATCAACACAATTTATTTTGTTAACAATGACGGAGATATTATTTTTAAGAAAATGGTTAATATTCAAGCACTTTTCTAATAAAAACTTAAATTATCGTTTTATGGTGAATTGATAAATAAAAAAAAGTAATTTTTGTACTTATTAAAATTGGGTTTCACACAATTAAGGTATATATCTTAGCACTGCTTTCAAAGAGATTAAAATCTAATCAAATACCATTGATACTGACATCTATAGCAATTGATGAGAAAAGTTACTTTTATTTTATAAAGTAATCAAGGGACTGTTTAATGTCTTTTATTTCTTTTTAAATGATAATTTCTGGTTTTTCCCATCACAGTTGACTGCAATTTTTTTCAAAAATAAAAAAATTCATAATAAACCCCTTTCATAAAAACCTAATTAATCATATTTAATTTCCCATTATTCAACTACTGAAGAGTAATTGTAGTTAATTCTTCTGCTAATATAAAATAGCATGGAATACATAGTTTGTAACGATATGTGCAAAAATAATGTTTTCATTCATCCTGTCAATTAAAGTGATATAATTATATAAAGTAAATATATCATGTATGATATTCTCTGAATACAACATTTTAGAATTCCGAAGAGCAAAAAGCTTAAACTGAATTGAAAAATAATTTGATAGAATAATTTCAGTTAAATGTAATTTAGTTTCTTATTTAATTTTATTCGAAAAGTTTGAAAAAACTTTTGTTTCACACCTTAAAGATAATAAAGTTAATTATGCATAAATACATAAAAGAGAAAGATTAAATCTTTTCTTATATATTCTTTTACCATATTAGCTGCACTAAGATATTCCAGTTTTTTATTTTACATTTTTCGTTACAAGTCACAAAAGAGATAAAAGAGATATATATTTATTTTTAAATCTAAAACTTATAACTTTTAATACTAAATTATTTTCAACGAGAGCAAGAAATTGTGAAATTACAATTTAAATGTCAGGTATAGTTCTTGTGAGAGAAAAAAATCCATGCATATGTAAGATTTTTAAGTGCGAAACAATAAATTTTGAAACATATTGATTACATTTTATTTAATCGAACTATTACAAGTTCTGAGTGTATTTAGGATTCAATTTTATTTCGCAGACATTTCCTGGAGATTTGATTACGAAACACAACCCACTACAAAATGACAATGATAATAGTGTTATTCATTCAAACTTGTTTGAAGTAAACTCCTGTCATCGCGTCACTAATGTAGTATTTTACGACTTTTATTGAAGCATTCAGACGATTCTGACAAACTAGGGATTAAATAAAGGCACACATGATTGCCAATAAGTTGACTGTGATTTATGCTGTCGAAAAGATATTTGACAGATGTGAAGAGAGAATGACGCCGTCTCTCCTCAAGACCTTGACATCTTTCGTGGGTTGCGACATTTCTTTATTTTGGACACAATTAATTTTAGTCTAGAAGGTATGATTGATAAAAAATATTGTTGGCAATGGAAAATGATTATATTTTTCAAGTGGTCGGATGTTTTTTTATTATATAATCTAAAACGTTTTATCAAAACTAATTCCAATCAGGTGTGAACCCTTTTCACGTTTTCAATTATACTGAACACTTTTCCAAATATAATTATAAATTAATACGTAGAGTAAGTAGAGTAAATTAATAGCAAAAATCTCGATTGCGTTGATTACAGTTTAGAAAAATTTCTACAGTATAGTTTTTGTATACATTTCAATATTTAATGAAATGACCCTTTTTATTATATTTGAAATTAAAATGCTTTTTAACTACAGTCTGCTTCCAACATTTTTCATTCGAAATTACTTTTTGCTTTTTTGTCGTATTTAATCAAAAGAAAGTAACTTTATTGCACTAAAACTGAGAGAAAATTCAGAATTGATGGAAATAAATTTCTGTGTTATATACTTTAATATACCATATAATTTGAATTAAAGCACTATATTTGTAAGAATTATTTTATGATTATTAAAAAAGTATTAAAAAACCTACAACAGACTATTAATATTTATATAATTAATTCTTTTGTTATGTTCTAAGGATGGACTATAACATTCTTACTATTTTTGCTGATTAACAAGCTATATGAGAAGCATCGTTTTCCAGGAAATAAATACACTTTAAGCCATTAAAATCTAGAAAATTTGTGTTATTTGCTTTTTTATATAATTCATTTCCCTTTTTGGAAAGAATTTTTGGCTCTATTCTGAATTTTTTCTACTTTATAGTTGTCGAGTAGTCATGGCACTGAGCGCGCGACCAGCGATATTTCAATCGATCCACGGGTTCTAATTCTGATTTCATTAAAGACCTTTGCGTAGAAGGGCTGACGCACGTCAAATCTTTCGGGTTCTAAGTGCTCACGTACGTGGGACGTAGATTTGAAGAATGGGGTGCCATCTCAGATGGAGTTCCATGTCATTAGACCGTGGTTCATAATTACGAGAAAAACGGTAACCAAGACAGACATACCTACAAACGCTAAAGGTTTTTCAACCAACAGAAATTGTGCTGTTGATTGATTTTCCGTATTTCTACGATTGATATAATAAATATAGGCTATACTAGAGGGGTTAGAAACAACAACATTTCTCTTTTAAAGTACGTATTCTAAAATTAAAATAATCTATTTAATAAAGAAATTAAATCATCATAAGTACAAATTCATGTTATTGAAAGTCATTTAAAGATATTAACAGGTTTAAGAAAAATAAAAATGCCACTGAAGTATTTTCTGAAAATTGCGCGCTTAATTTTGCATTAACAACTTTAAGTATATTTTTTGAAGGAAAAAAAACCCAGGAAATAGTATTTATATATATCTTTCATCGTAATTGTTGATATAGTATTTCTGAAAAGATGCACAGTAAAATGTATTAATTGGACTTTATTTCTCATTGATTGATTGGTTGATTATTAGCATCGCACTAAGAAGCAACTCGAGGGCTATTAGAGATGGCCCTCGTGATTTTAAATCTCGGTCAAGTGACGAAGACGGCACCAGAAGTGGCCTCTCCCTCTCGAGACTTCCACACCATGCAAACGAGATTACTTGGAGCCTCGACAGAAACAACTCCAGCCACTTGTTCTCGACCATGACCGGGAACACCAATATTTCTCAAGCAAATCTGACTTGAATTTACTAATGTGAGATAGTATATATTTAATGGATTCAGATCTAAATTTTTTAATCATATTTGTCCAAGGTATTTACTCTAGCCGATATATTTTGATAGTTTGCTAGATTTATGCAAAGTTGCTTGTGTGTAACACATCCGACGACAGTTTAATTTTCTGATTTATGAGTAGTTGATTTGACGAAATTTCTAAAATCGATGGTGAGTTAATGATAACACGGGGTTCATTTATATACTCTAAGTCACACAAAAGCTCATTTTTATACCATAAGTAACCAGAATTCTTTACCTCAGCTTCAAATTGTGTAGAATCTTACTCTGCGCTTGAGCCGATTCAGTTTGTCTAAAAACTTTAGTCTTGAAAATCTTGTCTCAATAGATGTTCCAAAACATTCCAAAAAATGCACCTATTTGAAGGGAAATGTTTCAAAAAGGACTTTTCACCTCACTTGTTTAATCTTTGAATGAAATGTTTTCTACTCGATCTATTTGTCAAGTTGAAAAAAAGGTCATAAAAGAGCGAATAAATAACTATAAGAATTTCTCATAATCTTGAAAAGCATACTTGTGTATTTTTTAAATGCTGAAAAGATCAATTTCATCAAAATACTAGCTGATAAAGCTTGACATTGTTTGTATTAAGCAAATAAATCCTTAAAAGTATTAATAAAACAATAAGAAAATTTTAAAAACAAAGAGGCTGACATACATTTTTAAGAATTCTCTTTTAATAGGAGCTAATTAGCCTGGAATAGATTAACTATAAAGCATAATAAAATGTTTTCAAAATGTTTTAATAACTTATTTTACTTTAAAATAACCGATTTAGTAAAATACGATATGCGATAATAAAACTATTTTCATAGAAATATTAATTTCAAATCACACTCTGTAACTATATTATACTATTCTTGCAATTTAAAGGTAAGAATGTTTGCATAGTTACTCAGTAAAATTTTCTCATCGTTGAAGTATTATTTGAAAATAAAGAGAAATTTGCTTGTGAATTTAAAATCCCATAATCAGTTATTTGTTTTTGTTATATTATTTTCTTTTGTTATATTATTATAAGCGTATAATCATCGGCTACTTATTAATTTAAAAGAGATAACAAAACGATATGATTTTCATCGTAATTTTGATATAGAACTGATTCTTGACAATATAAAAACTGTATCAAATAATCATATTCCACTAAAATAATTTTTTTCTTTTACTTTTATGCTGCACAAAATTCATATAATTTTAAAATTCTAAGTTAATTAATTCCACTTTAAAAACTTTTTTATTTTTCGTAAGAAATTCCAACAGATGGAACTCAATTCAAAAAATCTATTCATTACTTATTTCCTTGCAAATATTACAAAATATAATAACATTTAAGATAAGAATAAAAGAAGTAAAACTATGGGTAATTAATTTATTTTATAGACGTATTCACTTATTTATCTTTTCCTATAATTATTGAAAAATTTTAAATTCTAACAATGAAAATAAACATTAATTTTTTTTCAATTTATTGTAAGTTGTGAGCCTTCAGTTTATCTGGTGATAGAGAAAGCGCACTACGAGTATCACTAAATTTTCGAAGAACATATTTAACAAATTTACTGAAGTCCTCTTAAACTTTCGTACAAGATATTTTTAGCCTTAACATATCCTGTTCATTCATTTATATCTCTTGAAAGGTAAAAAAAAGTTGGATTTGGGTCTTTATTAAAATGTTGCAATTTAAATGTCTTCCGTTATATATATTTTATATGAGTATTATTCAATTTTAATACTGTTTCCTTTTGTGTAAACTCCCCACTGGAAAGTTAAAATGAATTTATTGTCGTCCGTTTTCATTCCTCACTTTTAAAAACTTAACTTGTTTACTAAATACATAATTTTATACTTAAATATACCTAATTCAAACCCCTTCAGTGACCTCTCTCTTGTTGGAAACTTTTTACATCTCAACTTTCGTATTAGTATCTGCTAATGCTGTGATGATATCCTTTTACATGTCTCGTCAGTCATCTTAAATGTCATTCTAATTATTTGACCTGAATTTCAACTTAAGTTCAAGCATGGACCAATTAAAATAGTCAGTTATTCTCAAAATATCATTATTTACTCCTCAAATGAAAGGGTGATCACACACACACACTCACACACTTTAATTACTTTCTTTATCCGCTATATCTAACAAGTTTTATAATCTACCAAAGAACGTGCTTATACCAGAATAAGAAAGTTCTGCAGTTATTCTAACAGCGTTACGTCCTGATCTTACAATATCCACTATACACGCCGGAATACTTCCGCGCACATCACTCCACTCTTCTTATTAATGTAATAATAATTATTGTCAATTCAATTCTTTGTTGCTTTTATACGAATTGATTATATCTATTCACTCCACTCTTTCAAAGTTTACTTAATTTGTATCCTGTTCCATTTTATTCGTAAGAAGTTGGACATTAAGAGATCCTCTTCAAAGTAAAGAAATTAATATGGATTAGAAAGAATTCTGAGGATTTTCCTTGTGAAATGCATGGGTAACAATGCGATATTAAAATATACGATCTCAAAAAGGAAGATAAATAAACTATTCTACTAAATATAGTTTTTATTAAGTAATAAAATTAGAGGAAGAAAAGAAACTCATCACACATGAACATCGCAAAATTCTAACACATCAACATATTAAAGTTCATTTGCAAAGTGAAAAAGTTTTATATCACAAAGACAGTTAGAAAATCACGAAGAAAAGTTAACTTAAGTTACTTCCTTTTATTGTAATGATATTTTCCTATTTCTAAGAAATTTTCAGGACTAGGTAAAGGCTGTATAAAAACCAACTTCAGAAAATAAAGAAAAGTTATTTTATTTAAAAATTTATAGTTTTTATAATGACCGCGACTGCGAATCTTATTAAATGTATTTATAAATTCGTCCCCATATTAAAACTCCTGACAAATCTTTATTGATACAACAAAAATAAACTAAAATTAATCAAGAGATAAAGAGAATTTTATATCTAAGCTAACTAAAGTAATAAATAAATTTATTCATTCGAAGATACTCCGGTCGAAGCCTCAGATAGATTCTTATCTAAAGGTTAAGCAGATTCAAACACTTCAATTGGTTTCTAAATTTAAATTTTGTAACGGGAGTATCAGCGATAAACGTTTAACGAGCTTCTTCGTGTTCTCTCTCTATTCAGCTCTGCTTCAATTTCAAAAAGTCTTCTCTTCCAAAACACTTCCTCTTTTTATAAAGATATAGAAACTCGTTTAAATTTTATAAAAAAATCTGTGTTAAAATATTTGTTAATTATGTTTTATCTTGATATTTGGTTTAACACGCTTATAAGCAAATAAATTTCCACTTAAAACAGAGTGAAACAAATATTCTGCTTTTTTATATTTAATGCATAATTAACAAATAATCGTCTGAGAAAATAACCAAAATATAATTTGAAGACTTAAAGTGAGCACATTTGAAAAGAAAGCTCTTCACCTGAACTGTTGAAGATATTTTGAATGACTTATGAAACATCTTAGTAATTATTATTCGACAGCATTGATCTGAAACTTTTTTTCTCTTCACCGAATGATCTCGAATGATTATATGACCATCGAATAAAAAAAAAAGTTTTTAAAAAAACTTCTTCCCAAAACCTTTGCGAAATAAACGACGTATGCTCAATACAAGTTTTTTGGAAAAGGTCAAACATCAATAAACTTTGACCTGATCTATATTTTTGTTAACAGTCTTATCTTCTACACAGCATCCAGAAAGCCACTTTCTCAATTTGCATCCAAACATGGCAGTGAAAAGTCGTCGGGTAAAGTTCGTCGCTCTACATAAACGAGACATACGGCAATGTCTGACTTTAGAAGCCACATGCATCTATTCTGGAAAAGGCGTAAAAAACTTAGGTGTCTTTGGTATACACCACATTCATAATTATCGAATTTCTATTCTTCTACCCCCATGAAGAAAAACAGTTGTAGTATATTCACTTTGATGCACCATTAGCAAAAACCCTTAAATCTTATTTTATAACTTTGCTTGAATCCTTCAAAGAGAAAAATGGAATTTCCAAATATTACTGCTAAATTAGTAATGGAGAAGATGGAAGCGATCGAGAAAAATGTTTCTGATCAAATCATCAATGACACAACTAAATTTCCAAATGAAATTTTGCACGTGAGTGAAGAATTGAAACCGGTCATCGATTATTTACTGTTCTTATTGTTAGTTCTCATCATGTTATCCATGGGATGTGAAATTAGTCTTTCGCAGGTAAATATTTCAACCTAAATGGTCTTAAATGTACAAAATGTTTTGATTATTAGGTTACTTAAATAACAGATTTTTCAATTGATTTACATAAATTCATTGTTTCTGAAAATTCATATCAAAGTAAAATTCATGGTAAATTTATTTTTCTCTTACTTGTCTTTCAAATGTTTTGAACAAATTTTCCTTCCAATTCGAAGCAGAAATATTAAGTTCCAATTTAGGAGAAAAAAGATAATAAACAATACTTAAGTAATATAAATGATATTCAAGAAATGATACATACTCTAGTATTTTAAAATTTAATAATTTACTGTTCGGTATCTTTAGGACTTGAGAAGGGGAATAGGTGGAAGAATTAGATGAAATGAAGGTGATGGAATCAATTCATAAATCCTTTGTTGATATTTCTACCAAAGTGTATTTGTATTAAGATTCAAATGGAAATAATATATGTTGTTAAAATGATTTTTTTTTTTGGCATTTTTATGTGATTAAAATTAATCGTGATTTTATTTTGGAATACAACTTTTCAATCTATAAAAATGTTTTACACTAATCGACAAAATGATTGTGTGCGAAAAAGAGAGAGTGAAGATGCTGTTGTTTTATCATAAGTTTAATCGTTGGCAGATAAGAAAAAATTTGTTACGGGAAGAAAACGGGAGTCAAAGTAACTTGTGAAAGCAAGGGGAAAATTTGAATAAGAAATGGGAACTATATATAAATAAAAAAAATTGTATCATTATACCTTAAAATATTGAACCACATTCGCCAAGAAATCGCTGTTATAAATTGACTTTGGAAAACTAGTAAAGTTTAATAGGTAAAGTAGGAAGGTAAAAAAATCTTTAATGTCTCGTGGTTCCTACTAAAAATAAAAAAGTTTATCATTTAAGAATTGAACTATTAGTTTATTACATAAAACATTTTATTTTTTTGTATAAGACATATTGCATTTGTATTTCTAATAAATATTAATTTAATGTGTACAAACTAATTAACTGAATTGGGATAAAACTTTATTTCGTTGCATACAGATTTCTCTGAGGGATATCGATATCCAATTTTTTCCCAATTTATAATTTCTTATTAAACATCGATATCCTACAATGTGACATCACCATTTCAAGAAATATACAATATTTGATATTTATTGCTTGCAGCTCTGGAATCACATAAGACGTCCCATTGGTCTGAGCATCGGAATCGTCAGTCAGTTCGGTATCAAGCCTCTTGCAGCATTTGCAGTACTCCTGGCCTTTGGGGTGGAAGGTCTTCATGCAACAGGGGTGCTCATTATATCTTGCTGTCCTGGGGGAGTGCTTTCCAATACTTTTACCTATTTCAGTGACGGAGATCTACCTCTTAGGTAAGCGGGCCATTAGTTATTCTTTTTTTTTTTTTTTAATTCTATAGCTTCGGGTTTGGAATCTTTATTATTAAAATCAAAGTATGTGAAAACAGGAAAAAAAATTTCAGCATATTTAAAGAATTTTCTTAGAGGCTCCTGTTTTCGAGATGTATAATCTATACAGCCATTACAAATATAAAGGCAAGCAAAAAAATACATCTAAGTGTTTGGATGAATACTATTGAAACCATTTTTGCTTAATGTATTTTTTAATTCATCTTATAAAGTAAAAATAGCCTCTTCTAATAGATAAAAATATACGAGTAAAAACAAACACAGAAATAAATCCCATTGCTAGAGTCCTTTAAACCAATTTACTTTTAAATGAAAGCAAACACACCAAATTATAATTAATGTCTGGATATTGAGTATAAATATCTTGTAAATGTATAAAAGTTTGTAAGCATAACTGTAATATTTATGTAATAAAATAAATGCAAGGATCCAAGGTAAAAACAAATGTTAGGGAATAATCAAATATGAAATGAAAAATAGAAACACTGATAAAAAAAATATAATGTACATCAATGAAAAAATCTGATATGAAAATCTTGAATCGGGAAAATCTTGATAAACTCGACTCGTGAAAAAAACAAATATCGTATTTAAGCAAAAGATGTTTTCAAGATATAAAATTACGCAATAGCTTGTGACAGAATCAAAGTATTAATTGATTTTGGTTGATTCGACACTCAGAAAATTTTTAAATATAGCATTTTTTTTTCTTTGTTTTTAAAATGTATATCTGTAGAATCCCTAAAAGAAATTATTGATTACACTTCATCTCTTAATTGTAAATTCAAATATTTTTTACTGAAAGACATAAAATTCAAAATAATTTCTAGGTATTAAATTTGGAAGTATTTTACATATAATATTAACACTTGATTTTTGAAAATAACTCTGAGAATTTAATTTCTGATATTGGTTTAAATAATTTTTAATTAATTTCCTTGCACAAAAATATCATACTAAAAACTACTTTCTATTATTTTAAAAATATATAGGATTCAATACTTAGTAATAAATAAAACCGAAATTACTTAAAAGGATTTAAATCATAAAATTAAATTAATTTTGAAACCGTATATTTACAAAAAAATTTATTTAAGGAATAAGATAACTTTAATTAATATATTAACAAGGAATTAACAATAAAAAATATTCTAATCTTTAACTAATATATATATATATATATATATATATAT